>JAPYZO010004178.1:0-11595 GCA_030522905.1 Torymus flavipes | reverse complement strand
TTCATGTACATGAACTAATGCACTCACGCATGTAAGTAAATTGTACACCCCCGCGGATACATACACGCAGAATCGTGCATTCACTCACCCGCACGCACGTCCAACACACGTTTAACGTATAATTAGAAGTAGTATAAGTCTGGCTGCGGTCGGGCGCTGACTAAACATCTAATTCTAGCTTTTTTACTCATTCCATAAAATTATTCCATTCGATCAGGGGTACAGTGTTCCCCTACTATAGAACTAGGGTTTTGAAACTCATCATTATGAAGTTATTTTTCTCTTGTGTAAAATTATTATAGAAGTAAAAATCCAGGAAAATATGAATTTTTTTTAAAGTTCATGTTTTATAATCATTTTTCATTAATATAGTAGGTCATTTTGGTCTTTTTGCGAGGCATTTTTCTCTTACTCATCGACGGCCTTTTTGCTTATTGAGTAATTTATAAATTACATCAATGAAAAGTTAACTGCAAGATGCAAAATTAAAATCCCTACATTATCTTATCTTGACTCATAATTATCACATCTTTCTGAACGTTTCTCGATAATCCACAAAATTTAATCATGAGAAAATAAAATTCTATCAAGAAAATTGCCAATAAATGTACAGATGAGATAACTTACATTACTTATGAGGTCAAAGAATATGTGATCTGCTATATTCAGCCTGACTTTCTTCATGGGAGTAGATGTTTTAATCTAGAATTCTCAAAGGGCAAAATGTAACTATTATAATTACTTAAAGATTTTGTTTCACTATTGAATTATATAGTATTGTTATTGTATAATATAATATAAAATTATTGATCAATATGACCTAAAAATATGATTGACGTATGAATTTGCGACTAATAGTTTTGATCGTTTCACGCTAATATAGCGGCTCGAGATATGATAGAAAATAAAAGACACAAAGTTGGACAATTTTGAAGGATGTTACGAAATCTCCAATCTCGACCCTCTAAAGGTTAATATTACAAAACTTAATAATTCAAAAGTTTGATGGAAGATTAATAATAATCATTGAACGGAAATATCTTTGAAGCTTTTTATTGCAGACTAATGTTTATTACAACAGTTACATAATTTAAACATACCAATACGTGCGTATCACAAGTTTTTTCAATTTTCAAACTTGACTGTTAGTATAAAACGAAAAATAATTATAATATTAATAATACAATTAATTATCATTAACTATAATATTTTATTTTCACAACTTTTTTTAGTAAATAAATTTGGTTCACATGTGTTTTTTAATGTTTTCGTGCAAGTGGAAGCAATGCGATGCAGCATATTAAGTGAGTCCCTTTGAAAAATTATTAATATTTAGCCAAAGAAAATATTAAATTTTATATACATGTAGATGTAAGTGTGAAAATAATTTAATTAAGCACTCGCCTATAAAAAATATGAGTGCAACTATATTTCCTGCCGTTAATATACTCAACAGCAACAACACTAGCGGTGGCTTCCGATGTTTTATATCTTTTTGATTTTGTGCCTCCCAAGTTTTTTCATAGGATTCACTTTGTTTATGGAATATACCAGACTCAACTATGCGTTGAGAAATTTCATCAAATTTTTCAACGTAAGGAGATGTACTTTCGTAAAAGTGAGTTATAGGATTCGATAAAAATATTGGCTCAGCCATTTTCATCACGTAATTACCCTTAATGTCTTTGTATTTGTTAATGGCCATTTTAGAAAGTGCTCTATCCTCAGTGCAAATTACATTCTGATTGTTTCGCAATATATCGAAGCAGACGTCCATGTTAAGAACAGTAACACTTTTCGATCGAAGATTGTTTGAAATCGTAGTGTTGTCTTGGAAAAAGCGTTGGGCATTAATACTATTGACATAAATAGGTAAATTCGAGTTGTCAATGTCTTCCAACGTGTTGAACGCGTATTTTTCAGTTATTATCGCCTCATCTAGTAACTTATTGAACCACATATTTACTACAGTGAACGACAGCCAAATAAAAAATGTAAAAAATACTCTTTCAGATGATCTTTCTGGCGTTTTTGGTAAAGAATAATTAAGTAATATACGAAATATGTAATTTCCTTTCCAGTACTATCTATTGAATTTGAACAACATAATCATCGTGTAAACAAAAAGGTATACCGATATAACGTACGCATTATATAGCCCATAACTGGGTGATAAAGACGGCTGACGATGAATTGGTACTACAGCTACATAATCGAAACGTCGTAAAAACATGCCACTCTTTATATTTCTCTTATAATTAAAAAAGCTGCGTGTTGCGGGATTAGACATCATGTTAATAAACCCATTTTCTAGAGCCTCAGAAGTGATTTTAGCTAAATGAGACATACTTTTGAATTTGTATTCAATCACGGGATTTACAGTGAAATTCAATTTTTCAGATAAACACCTTAAAAGAGTAAAATGAAATCCTTCTATGTTTTTTATTGAACCATTTGGATTTCTGATTATATATTGATATGGTGGTAAATTGGAAACCTGCACCTTTATATCATGTTTATACATATTATATATTTTATCAGGAAAAATATCTATCGCTTGATGCCATCCCTGTTTATTTAGACTATTATTAAATGGATTATAATTGTAAACATAAACTTTTGGTATTTTTAAAAGCTTTGCATCAACTATTTGTAACACTGTCATATCTAAGAAGTTTTTTTTCCAAGCGTAATTCAGAATGTTAATTATTGGATCGCGAAATCCAATATTTTCACCAAAAGTAATTACTAAACATTTTGGACGTTGGTTATACGGTGATAATATACGAAGTATATCGATTGCATTTCTGATCTGATATTTTAAACTGTTTGTTTTAGTTTCGACGACAGTAATCAAGTATAAAATAGTATTTCTTGGATTTTCCAACAATACTAACGATGATAACTTGGTTGAATCATGACTTTTCAATGAGACGTCAATTAAATAGCTTGGAAATTCATTGACTAAATTTCCGTGAAAACAATGTTTTAGATTAATATCTATGGAACTAACATTTAATAGAATAATTAGAAGATATGGTTGTATAAAGTTTCGAATTTGATCTTTTAGTGGAATCATCCACTTGTTGTCGTTTGCAAAGCTATAGTGATGCATTAATAAGCCCGTCAATACAAGAATGATTCTACATTTAGTTAACGGAAACATTGTGTACTCACACTAAATACGATTCTATTAATCTATTATTTTGATTCTGTTGTATCTTTACATCGAGTCACGTATAACGTTATAATATAAAATACGAAATATTTTGTCAAATACGGTTTTGCAGAAATTTATTTTACTGCAAATTTTTTAGATCGATTTTTTATATTTAGCTGTTACTTATTTTCCTAAATAACTGGAGAAAAATTTGTACAATAAACAATTATTCTATTTAGTTTATATTTTAGTTGTCAATCTCATACAATTACCAAATTTCACTATGTCGGTGTAAATACCAGGTAACATACTATAGCTGCAATCATCTCCATTAAAGGAAACAATACCACTAAGAGTAACATTTTTATTCACCAATGATTCTTCCGAGTCGGCCTGTTGTATAAGCATAAAAGTATTTTTGGTTTAGTCTAACATGCCCATGATTTTGATAAATAATTTTAATAGATGGCAAGGTTGATGGTAGTTCTTTTCGTCTAGCTAGAATTTCAACCACGGATGGAAACTTCGACTTTCTTGAAAGTTCGAACTGATACTGACATTGACATTATTTTTATCCTGACTTTCGTATAGCTTAAGTTCGAGAAAATACGGTTACGAATATGTTAGGCTGCGTAGTTTAGAATTTACTATATGTTATGCCCACCCTAATTGTGTGTTTAGCTGCATACTAAACCAAGTACTGAAAAATAATGGGTTTGAAGTTTGCAACGTTGGAATGCAACGAAATAAAAATAGAATTGATTTTATTCCAAAGTGATATTGATTAATCTTTCGCATGGATATTTAGTATTCTATAGTTCAAAATAACTTTATGACAAAGGTTTAGATGGACTTTCATTGTTTAATAGCTTTCCAGTTAATTGTAAAAAATTATTTCGTTGCATTACAACAATGCCAACTACAGACCCATAAAATATACAGAAATATTAAATTAGTCAATTGATAACTTATTTGATAAAATCAATCAAAGTAAAAGTGGTACCCACGCTACCTGCCAAACTCTGGGTAAATAAAACAATTATATAAAATATAAATAAAAATAGATAGATTCTTTTACGAAGAAACAATTTTCAAAAATAATATGTTTAGGTTTTAATCGACAGAACATGACATAAATAATTTTTTGTGTAAATCCAAAATTTGAATTTATGAATAAGTCACGCGATTACTTAACAAAATCGTAAGTCTATCCGAACATAAATGTAGTTATCTACATTCAATTAACTCCATGTAAATGTATTTCTCAAGCACGTCCTTGTCGCAAAAATCGGTTCAATAGATTCTAGAGATGTTCGACGTGTTAAAAAAAGAATTTTGATTTTTTTTAATGACCAGTTTAAAAGGACTCATATTTTATACATATATAATTTATATCATTTATATTCCCTATTATTACCCTATAAATTATTTACCCTATAAATTTCAAGTTAACACAAATTTTCAAAAAATAGTGATTTGAAAAAATCTTTAATCACTTTGGACGCTTTCCGATCTTGTGAATGTAGTTTAATTAATAGGTACTCTACGAACTCGGCTTGAAGAGTTAATTGTAAACTGTACATATTTGGAGACTCACGTTTTTGATGTTTCATTCATAAACCCGCTAAAATCTGAAATTGGCTAAAAACACGAAAACAGGAAAAATAATGGCTTTTTTCGATGTTAAGTAAATTATTGTGTAGATCTTCGCTTATTTTATTGCTAATTTGATATTAATTTGATATTAATTAACATTTAAGTGACATAAAAGAAAAAAATAAAATCGGGCAATACAAACCTCTACTCATCATCCAATCACCTAGCGCTTATTAATTAAACCCTATCGTCCCACGTCACATATCACCACCCTTCTGCTATTAGTTTATCGCGATCCTTCTACAAAAAAAGGCTTTCACAGTTTTTTCTCGAATAAATTCAGGGACGCTTGATTTATCGGCCGAAATAATATCACGCGGGTGGGGGCCATATACGCGCGGCTAATACGAGACGGCGGAGGTCATAAATACGTCGACCCCGAGAGATGGAAAGTTTGTGTCCGCGCGAGCTTGCGAATCTCCGAGCGATAAAAGGCGGAGTTTCGAGGAACGAGAGGCAGGGGGGCTCGTTGACAGTTTTGAAAGCGATGCAGTTTTAATGAGTTATTTCGAAGGAAGTTTTTTAATCAGGGGTGTGAGGTATTGCGCGCCGAGTTAAATGCGCGTGTAAGTAAAGGAATGGCGAGCTACAATAACATCGATGAATTAAATACGACCGAGTTCCGATATACCGTGAATAATTGAGATTTTTTATCGAGGATCTTAAAATCGCGAAAATTTATTTATTGCTGTGTTAAACAACGTTTATTTATTATTGTTTTTAATGATTTTGCCGTCAAATGTTTCTCGTTGCTAAAAATGAGATTTTGGGGTATAAAATTAACGATTTTCCCGTGGCTCCGACATCACCAATATATCTTTGTTTGAATAAAAAAGAAAAACAGTTTGATTATTGAAATTCATTAGCAATTCTTTTTGTGAAAAATTTATTTTTGGAATTTCAATTTAATAAAAGGAATCGATAAGTCAGTTTGAGGAAGCTAAGTGCCAATGAATTGGCAGCGGTTTTTTTATTGCTATAAGTAACAGAATGAATAAAAAAATTAAATTTTCTTCTTGAAACTCCTTGAATATTCTTCTCATTTTAAAAGGCATTAAAAATCACCTTCACCTGCATAACTTCACCCACCAAAAAACATCATACTTACACTTCTTCACTTCCTCTTTACTCGCTCTCTTTTTACCAAATAGACCTGTCCGTTTTCACTCCGACGTTCGCTCTTCGCGCCTCGATTTCTCCATCTTGTCCTCTATCTCGCGAACAAAAAGATCTGGCAGCCGATCGTCTCTTTCTCTGCGCGAAAAAATACGACGAGAGAGAGAGAGTGAGAGAGAGACATAATGGCTCCGTCATTTTCACCGACGATTCCCTTTTTACCCGCCCCTTCCACCTCCCGCAACTAATATTCGCCCTACCTCACTCAGTGTCTTTTTCGCGCGCAGCTCGGGGCTTCTTCTCGATTCAGCGAGGAGAGGAGGTTATATTAGTTTGATTCTGTAAGGAGATCCATGATTTCCGCGCGAAGTGCGGTGTGTTTGAGATCAGGATTTTTCTAGGTTCATTAAAGAGAGAGATAGAGAGAAAAATATTCGCGTGATCGAACGCACAGTGTAGAGGTTCGGGGTAATAGGTTTGGAGAGGGTAACAAAGGAATCTCGAGTTTTAGTTGTTCTCTGATTTTTTTTTTTCAATAAATGCGTGACGAGGAAGCATTGAATTTTGAATATAAACGCAATGATTTTAAGGGACTGGTTATTTAATAGTGCGAATCTCTTTGTGTAAAATGAGAATTTTTTATACCATTCGTTCTGTGTAATATTGAAAGAAATGAAAGAGGCACTGCGGTCTTTTTCGATCTTGGTAATAGGAAATTCTTTGTAAGTCTTTGTAAATATTCTGTAAAGTGTCGGATGAATTTATTCGAAAGCGAATAAATTAGTTGAAGGTACGTGTCAGATGTTTACCGAATGAAACATTTAAACCTTATTCGAATTTGTAATAAAAATATCTAAAAATCACTGGCAATCCATTCGCCCTTAATTTTCGCAAATGTTTATTGTTTTATATTATTAATGAATCGATGGAGAGAGAAAATATGTTTACTCATTTGCAACTGTTTTTACTGAATGCAAATGTATTTTACACGGACAAAGATAGTAACAGTTACTGTATTTGGTTGTAACTGATATACTCTTATAAAAATTATTACAAGTTATAGGAAAAATTTCTTTTATTTTGATAATTTCTATTATTTAATAGCAATTTTCATCATAAATTATAATAATTTTAATGTGAATGGGAGTCTATTTCCCATATGTAATCCAATATATTCTATACATGTTACACTTCTTGTTTATAAAAATTTATTTAACGGTTTATTATTTTATTTAAAAAACTAGCGATAGACATTCAAAGAGATTTTGCTATTTCAAAGTGTTAATCAAGAGCCTTAAAAAGAAACATAAAATAAAATATAAAATAACGTTGATTTTTTAAATTATCTCTTCAAACACCAACCTGGATAGCTAGGCTATTCCCTTCACTTTTTCAGAAATAAAAAATAGCGAGCTCAATATAGTATGTAAGTCACATTTCAAGAGATGAGCCACGGGCATTACTGCGACAAATGGTTCTGACCGTCCTAACGTATACAACATGTACGAGCGAAACGCTTCTATGACTCTATATATCCGTTTGTCTTATATTCAACCACAAATGTTGGATCACCTTACATATTCTTTGCACCAACTTAAAAAGACAAAAATCGAATTGAACATTTCCCCGTAACCCATTTATTTAAGAAATTTTCACATTCACATTCTTTTACAATATATTACTTGTACCTCACGACCAATCTGCATCATTCTACAGCACAACTCATATACGTATTAACCTCTCGCCTTCTTCTAAGAAAAAAAACCATCTCCAAATGAATCTTCCTAACGACAATCCGCCTTCGCTCCGCGAGCATCTTTCCGCCATCCCTGCATTGTGCCTGATGAATATTAACGAGTGCACGCGCTCGCGCAGGCGTGGAAGATGAGAGTCGCGCCCGTACGCTGATGAGTACAAACGATCCTTGTTGTTGCTGCTGCTGCTGCGCGTCTCGCGGTGTATACTTTGCCGTATTCGCCTATTTTAGAGCTCGGCTATTTTTCTTCGCGGCGCAGGAAAATAGAGGCAGCTTTGACTATTGGTCGTAGGAGCGGGGGCGAGGTGATCTTACGTGAGGTCTTTGGATTACAGATTTCATTTGCTGATTTCATTTCAGAATCCCGCAATAATTTAATAAATTTAAATTTATTTTGCATAAATGTTTGAAATTTAAGTCTCTTTTCGTTACACGAAATTCTAAGTCTGAAAAAGTTTTATAATGACTTTTGAAATAAGGAAATAAAAGCGCAGAGAACGAACTTCTGTTTGTTATTCTCAAAATTACAAAATATTAACTTTTTCAAAAGTTATAAAAGTTTATAACTTTGAGCAGCAAAAATACATAAAAATATGAGCAAAGTCGCTGCGCATATTAACGTTTCATCAGTGCATTTTCTTTGTTCAATTTAACACTATTACAGCTTTTCTTTTCTACTCTATCGTATTTAAAAAAAAGGTTATAATCGAGTGCTTAATTAAAATCAGTGTTACACGCGTTACTGATTTACTTCTATCCTGACTCTTATTCCTATTCTATATATGCTTCCTATACAACTTCTAAGCTTTCGGCTTCTAATCATTGTTAAAAGTTGTTTATAAAACTTCAAGTAAAATTAAACTAAAATGTTTATAACTCGAATTTCTTATAAAGTTTGAATTTAAAATTTAAATATAAATTAAATCGGATTTAGTAATAGCGAAACTTAAGTATTTAAAAAAAGTTAATATACACTAGTAATAAAATAGTAGATTTGACTATTTCGGAGTGCATATATTCACTATTTCGTTAGTGCACGAGTTTTAACTATCGAGGTCGTGAATTTTCACTCTTTTATATTTAGAGAGTATCAAACTATTATTATATCTTTTCCGTTCTGATGGAATTGTTGAGATGGAAATAAACAGATTTTACAGTTAAGTTTTACTTGATGACAAAAGTTAAGATATAAATTAAACAATTGAAATCAATGCCTTCTTTTATCACCATGAGTTTTAGCGACCGAGTCTAAATTATATTTGTAATATAATTCATATGTTTATCAAAATCATTCACACAACTATAGTATAAACATTTTTAATTATATCTTGAGCCAGATGTCTACTGTCATCTATAACTAATTAGCATGCTGACAGTTCACTTTTGTCAACTAACTCAGGAACTACGCATCCACCAAAATTTCCAGAAAATCTACCTCTCTCTACCTCTTCCTGTACACTAAAGCCATCAAATCTCTCCCTTCCCCTCTCATTCTCTAAATCCACTTCTCTTCTCAAACCCCACTCGACAGTCCACCGTACTACACACGTGCGCGCTTGCACTGAAAATTCGAAAGCGCATCCACTTCGCCCGGCTAATTAGACCGAGTCTCGCGCGTAATTAGACATAAATCAGCGGCTTATTCCGTGAGACCTGCGGAGACTCGCGTGAACACACGCCTGCAGAAAGGGCATTTATAAATAGCTTCGGTGCGCGCGTGATCAACTATACTACAACGCCCTTAGTTTAGGGGCGTCTGAGAATGAGAGGCGAGCGATCGTTGATCGGCATAGCGAGGGGAAGTCGCCGAGACGATATTATATTTACGCGCAATCAGAGAAGAGCGGACTAGAGAATTGGGGTATAGCTGGAGCTGGAGATTGCAGATATAGCTGTGGCGCTGGATGTCAAAGTTGTTTCGTTTGGATGGCTTAGATTGGGCTGTTTCGAACGATGTGGTAACATGAGAATGTACTTTTTTTAAGTATTGTTCATGATACATATGAAAAAGTCATTGATGACCGTAGCGGAAATAATACAGGTTGAAAATTGTAAATAACTCTTAATGATAATAAATATCTGTATAAAATTAAAATTTTTACTTTTATAATCATAATAATTAAACACAGGTTTCCTAAACTAATTTTTTTTCCTTGTACAGAACAGAAGTTATAAAATCTTTGAGAGAAAACATTACCTCCAGGTATAAGATACGTCCAACTGAAATTGTCATATCTCCGACCCTCCATATCATACAGCAATTATCCAACTGACACTCTTTTGTCATTTATCAAGCCCAAGGGCCCTCTGATTAACTACTTTCATAATTCTTAATTAAATTTTCATCACATTCACTACCATGTTTCCCTTTCTCTCACTTCCACTCACAAAGACAAAGATCGTTAATAAAACTTTCGCACTTAAATCCACCTTACCCACCATTTTCCTCCTAAAAAAATCTCGCCTTCATTAGCGCTCGCTCGCTAACCCTCTGCCTGCAAAAAAAATCACCAGATCCGGTCATCCTCTCGACTGACGCGGGGAATTAAACGCGGATTCGTCCTACTCCCCTCCTCTGCAATGGAAAAAAGCTGCTGCGAGAATCTCGCGCGTGCCGTCGCACATCGCGAAATAAAAGGGAGCCAAGAAAGAAAGAAAGAGAGAGAGAGAGAGAGAGAGAGAGGGGCGAGATATCGTCTTGCAAGTGCAGTAGCGGCAGTGATATTAAAAGTTCGCCCTGTCCGTCCGCCTGTCCGTCTGTCGTCTGTCTTCGATTTTCTTCGCGCCATTCTTTGGAAGTAGCGCCGCGCGCGGCTTTCGAATTCCTCGTCCTGCTTTTATTTTGAAGAGAGGAAGAGAGTGGAGAACAAGGCGAGAGGTTCAGTGCTTCGAATCGTTGACGTGGGAGAATGCGGAAGGGAGGCGATTTTTTCCTTCGTCTGCGTCGATTTTTATCTGCGGATAAAAGAGTTGTTAGGGTTCTTTTGAGTAGAAATAAATTTACGTGTCAAGTGACACCAGTACTGTGATCAGTTTAATGTTTAAAATAGCGATTATTATTAAAAATGCGGACAAATTTATTATTCGTGTGTAAAATTATTTAAGCAGTAAAAAGTATACTAGAATACAATTATGCGAATTTCTTAGTGGATTCTATAATATGATTAAGTAGAAAGAATCTATAATTGTATTCAACTAGGTATAATTTAAATATTAAAGTTTCACAATAATGATTATTACATAATATAGTTACTAAAAATTTTTGTCACCCTTCCGCCTATCCAGCCACCCAATACACCTTGTACACCACCATCTTCCTAATATCGCTCTTCTAAACCTCCTCGTTAATTGAAAGCCTCTCTCCCACATTTCCCTGAACCAGCGCTTTACGACTCCCCGAAATTCGCGAGGAGGCTCCGGTTTCGTTAGCTGACGCGCGCATATACGTACTACATACGCGCAGATCGGGGGACGATAAAGCTTCCCTCCCACCGTCATAAACGCGAGCGCACGGGTGCAGTCGATTGATAAGGTCCCGGGGGCGAAGAGCCATGAGAGTACGTAAAACAGGCGACGGTAGTGCGCGCGTGCCGCAGGTGACGTACGAAGAGGGAAGGAGAGAAAAGGGAGGATAAAAGGTGAATGAATGTTGGGGTAAGCAGCGGACCGGTCGATCGGGCTGTGGTCGCAGCGGATGCTGATGTTTTTGGTTGGAATTTGCGGTAATATGTAATAAAGGTTTTATGGTTTATTGTCGTGGATCTGATATAATGTATTTAGAAGTAAGGTGACGGCACAAGATCGTAAAAATGTTTACTGTTGTCGTTTAATCAATGTTTACATCTATTTTATAGCAAACGATAATCATATTATACGCTTATATGAATACTAACGAAGGTAAATAACC
>JAPYZO010004177.1:0-11956 GCA_030522905.1 Torymus flavipes | reverse complement strand
GTTATCATATTATACGTACGTGCACTCCCTGGTAGAAATCCAAAACATTTTATAACTAATAACTGACCATTTATATTAGAAACTTCCTATAAAATGGGAATCTTTAGTGTCCGGTTTCTAGCTCCCGATGAAACGCCTTTTCTCCCATTATTGGGCCATTAAATAGATTGAAAAATAGAATGAGTTTTTCGAAGACAAAGACAAGCTTGTTCTTGATAATTTTAAAGGTATTAAATCTGATCAGTTTTTCTAGTCTGGAAATGGCTATTCGAGGGCATGCTCTTATGACAAAGAGTGAGAGAGACAGAATCAAATATGGAGAAATATAAGTTTTGCTGAATTATTTATAGAACAAGTACATGCTCAAAATCGCGAATGTAGTATTTTCGGCCCGGGTATGGTGAAAAATAGTATACGCTCCACGGGAGTAAAATTGGCCAGCCCACATCTCGTGTTTGCTACCCTCGCCTTCGGCTCGGGTGTCAATTTACACGAGATATGGACTGTCCAAGTTTTTTCCTCCCTAGGTGCGTAATAAACTATATTAGTTAATGTTATTTGTTTATATTTTGGTAAGCCATTCAATGCATTTTTATGCCCTTTCATTGAAGATAAAATTATTAAGTAAATAAAATACGAATATTTTGTTTTTACATCAATCTAAGAAATAGACAAAAAATGGTTGAAAATCGTTTCATCATGGCCATTTATTCACCAGTTTTACTAGCTATTTTCTAACTTATTGGCCATTTCATATAGTAGTAGAGTAAATACAATCTTCTGCTGCTAAAATTTTGGAAACTGGACAGTTTATTATCTAACTATCTGCAGGACTAGTCTCTTGAAAAACAAACTGATGTCGTTGGTCCTTCTTAAGGAGGGTCTTTCGCTAAGGAGCATATTTAGTGCGTGCTTCCTTGAGTTTCGAATATTTTCAGTCCATAATATTATTGCTTGCAAAGTAATCTAAATTGTAAATTAAGGATGAACCATGATGGATGTATAGGTAAAAAAAATAAATAAAATTTGCCTACACAATGATCAATTAAGAAATTTTATGAAATTCGAAAATTCTTATATTCTTATATTAAAGTACATGTATAATATAATAAAAGTCTTTCAATCATTATGAAAACAAATGGATGTATTTACGCTTTAAAAACTGCAAATGTATATTGTTTTAATTCTTATCATTCTATACAACTTGTTTCTTGTTGAATTTTGAAAACAGTAGGGTTTCCCGCCTTTGATACATTTAATGTACAAAAGACTTAACATATGTTGGTTTTAATCTTTCCCTGGTAGAAGTGTTAATCAGAAGCTAGTTATTTTTCAGTTAACTTTATGGCTAAAAACGAACATTGCATGTACTTAATAATTCTGGACCAATCCGAAATAAATTCTGGCATTTACACTTCACAAAAATAGTAGAACTTTTAGACGAATTGTATTATTTTTGCTTTATGATTTTGACTAAAAATTCTTTCATTTAATTAACACGTTAGCTATAAAATATGCTTAATTTTCTATCAGGGTCATTTTTTGATATTCTTAATGGTAAAAATAATTATTTGATGCCAATACTTTTTGTTGCGAGGTCGCCAATATCAATATTTATATAGAAACACCGACAACACATGTACCGTGATTGGGCAATATATTCTCAATAGTATATTTTTCCCGAAAGATAGCTTTCAATTTCCTATATATCTGTACTCGAAATAGCTGCGATATTTCAGAATTTTTTCCGTGTAGTTCGTCTATCTTGTCGCTGTCATTTTTTTTTTCCTCCCCGTTGCGACGTTAAAGCGTTCGGCTATTTCATTGGAATCAGTTTAGAAATAATGAAAGCTTTGACGAGTGTAGCGATACACATCGTTGCCGAAAATAAGAGAAAAAGAGTGGCTCTCTGTGCAAATGGTCGCCAGCGAGGCCGGCGCGTTGGCCCCGCGCACATAGCGGCGGCTTTCGCCCGTCCGTCGGCCCTCGCGACGGCAAAGAGTGGCGCGCACTCGCGGCGGCTCCTCTCCCCCCGTCTGGCGCGTGGGTGGGACGGGACTGTCGATAAAACGCCGCGACCAATGGGTGAGCGGCGCGGCGCGCGCCGAGCTTGCGCGGCCGGCCAATCGCGCAGCCGGGAGTGGGAATAGCGGTGGCGGCGGCAGTGTAGCCAGCCACCCCCGCGTGCTCGGCGCGCAAAAGCCTTGCCACGGCGAGTTTTACGGGTGTAGCGCGCAGCGCCCGTGCAGACCGAGAGAGACAGAGAGTGAGAGACGGAGCGAGCCGAATGGGGGACAAAGAGAGATACGCCTCGCGGCCAAGCCCCAATGCGCGGGCCTGCTAATCCCGCGTGAAACAATGGAAATTCCCAAATGCAAAATGGCGATAGACTCCCTCTCTCTCTCTCTCTCTCTCTCTCTCTCTCTCTCTTCCTCTTTATCTTTGTCCGCGCCATCCCGCCGGCAAAAATGCCCCCCGCTGCGCATCGCGTAATGTGCTCTCCCTCTCGCTGCGAGCGACGAAACAAGTACACTCGTTGTCGCTTTTTCGCTGTCCCTCCATTTATTCAGATAGATTCCACTTCATTGTTATTTCAATATCGTTTGTTAAACCGCTTTCCAGACATAAAGCTTCAATTCTAACAAACTCAAAAATCCTTTAACAATATGGAAAAGGCATTAAAAATGCACCTCGGCTATTTTGACGATCAGATATCTGTTTACATGTATATAGTGGAATTTCTCTAGTCAGATATCAAAATAAACTGTTTCGGAACTACAATTCGTATCAATGAACTTGACATCTGACGGTCATTCGGCAAGAGCCTTAAAATATCTGTAGATTTGATCATCTGTCAGGGTATTTTTGATATAAAAATAGTGCCCTTTACTAAAAGAAAAAAACGACAATGTACATTTAATTCATTATCGAGGTTTGAAACTAAAAATATAAGGTGCCAAGTTATATAATGAGAAATTCTAAGGGAACTACGAAAATTTAGATTGCAAATGCGTAACATAGATATATAAAAGTGCTAACATATTGATGCGCCTTATCACACTTGTTTGTACACTTTTAGCAAAGATAACATATCCTCTCTTTCGTTTATGCTTTTATTTTTTACCTGGATAAATGAATTTGTTCGGCAGGTCTGGTTTCAAAACAGAAGGGCCAAGTACCGGAAACAGGAGAAGCAACTGCAAAAAGCACTCGCACCCATTCCGGCATGCCAAGGCGCCATGATGAGAAATATCTATCCTGGTGCTGGCAGAGGTTACCAGCCCTACCCTCATCCCCATAATAGTATAAATGGAATTAACCGTTATCCACAAGTAAGTCTACACTTTTCATCAATTTCTATACTTATATAGTTATTAATTTTACCTTTTCTTATCATAATTCGCTTCGCAGCCCTGATATATGGCGTATTTGAAGCCCGGAAAACGCAGCGCGCGGGCCTCGGGAAACAAAAGAGTTGATGCGCGTCGCATATCAAACGGCGTTTTATAAGAGTATATGTGCCTAGTGTGGCGCGCGCAAAATCTGTATTCATCATGCTCGAAATCGTGATTCGATTATCCGGCCGCGCATATATATATACCTATACGGGCGGAAGGGCTTTATGCATCAACAAGTCCGGGGCGAGCTCGGAGAAATCCGGTGCGGCCGCGTATGGGTGTGTGTGCTCGTATGGAGGTGCGGAAGCGTAGGAGCACCGGCCAAATGAATTCGATGCGTTTCCCGTTAATGATTTCAACCGAGCTAGATATCAAATTGGAGAGCAGACCTGGACGCGCTTGCCTCGCTGCTAGTTCGTTCGTTCGTTCGTTCGTTCGTTCGTTCGCTTGCCGGCCGCACGCGCTTGATGTAGCTAAATTCAATTTTGCCGTTGATTAGTACGGTCGGCTAGATTATTGAATGCCTACCGATTTAATCTGACTAATTAGACGAGACTCGAGAAAGGTGACGGGTAGTCCTCGATTTTTTCTCTTTTTTTTAACAACGCGAAAGTGCTACTCGCGGTGCTATTCTTCGATTACACAATAATTTTGTGATAACTATATGCCTAAATAAATAAAAATTAAACAAGAGTTTCGATCATCAAATTGCATGTCATTATGCTACTTTTGGAGATACGTTTCAAGATATCAAATTATACATTCGATCACAATAATTGTAATAAAAACATTAAAAGAAATTGTATCATTCTTTAAAATTTTTGTAAAAATATGATTATATGAAACATAAATTAAATTAACTGGTGCATAATATTTATTTACGCATGAAGTATATATATATAAAAAATAAAACTCACTTTCAGATGGGCACTACGTCGTACCCCAGTATGACTCAGCCATTTTCTATGTCACATTCTGCGTCGAATATGACAGCAGCAGTCGCTGGAATGCGACAAGATGCCATGGGTAAGTCCTATATATTTGCTCTTCTTCTTTCTAGATTATAATTCAATCATACAGCTATGATCAAAGATTCTTTTTCGTATAATTAGTTCAATAAATAATCTTTTTTAAAAAATTTAAACTATATTAAAGTCTAATGGATTATTTTTATGGCCGCGCTTTACGAAATAAAGTCAAAATCCTGAAAAGTATTAAACAATTTTTTAAAACCCATAATAAGGAATAACATAATATAATCTTATTTTTATTTTTGACGCTGCTCGTTCCCTTATATACCTGACGATTTCGCGAAGGCTGCGAAAATATTATAGGTTAGGTACCAAAATAATAAATAGTTTCGGTTAAAATAAAAAGAAGTCACTCAAGGTCTATATTTAATAAAACACGAATGTAAGTATAGGTTATCGCATTGCGCGGACAAAAGATCGAGGTCCGCCACTTGGACGCAAACAAACTTATACAAAACTGGACGCTCAACAATGTGAGCCGAAAATACAAGTTAAGGGAGGATAGAGAGATTACTAGGTACCGTTCCTACAGACTGTCGGTGTGCAGTTTGTGCGTTATAGAAGGCGCTCCTGTGTCTACTGCCACAGTTGACACCAGGACAGCAAATATCTTGAAATGACGGCTGACGTGTGCAGTTTCTTGTCCGACGATCCTTTTTTGCGCCGATGCTTATTGAAACGGACGCTGCGGGTATAATCGCTTTCTCCGCATCGTTGAAATCGTGCATGCGCTGGTCGACGGTTGTTACCCACAGAATCTGCAGTTCAAACTTGAAATGTCAAATTTGAGTTAAGTGCGATGTTGTATAGTAATAATAATTATTGGGCTCTCCCTTTGCGATACTCGTATAAAAATATCACTCGAGCGATGTAACCATTCGGGATATGTACTAGGGATGCGACCAAGTAGTTCGAATATTTTTTATTCCTTCTTTTTTACATGACAAAATATATGGAGATTTAATAAATTTCTTAAGCATATAACATTACAATGTTTGGCCATATATATGAAGCTAATATAACACTTTTTATTTCATTTTTAAGTTTTTAATTATAACTTTTGACTCGCGTATTTTTACGAGTTTTTTCCGAGTAAAACTGGAAAAAAGTTTGATTTTAATTGAATCAACCTCATAAGTTCATAAATGTTTTCTGAGCCTTTGAACCTTTTTAGTTTACTAAGTTAATATACTGGTTAGAAAATGTGAGTGATTTAATTCGAAACAAAATTGTAGCACTTCCACTATTTTATACAAGTTTATCAAAAGAATAGAAAGAAATCTTCGAACTACTCGACCCACCCCTAATTTGTACGTATGCACCAGCTGAGAAAAAAAGTACGCCATATCCAATGAATTACAGCTTGTGAGAATGGCCGAAGCCCGCTTATATAGCTTGTAATTGCACCATAGTCCGCAAAATTCACCGCACTCTTTGGTAGCAATTGTTTCACCAACTAAACATAAGAGGTGCTACCTCAGCGCTTCAATTTCTGCTTCACGCGTCGGTAGTGTCCCCATCACAGTAGCTTATTATACTGCGTAACCGCCATTGCCCCAGCGTTTCGGCTCTGTTTGCAGCAGATTCCGTCGGTTTCAGTCTACTTTTTTTCTCAGTGATATAGGTATGGATTCATGCACGGAAAAAATAAAACAGTAAAATTAACTGAATTAGTGTAGTAGTAATTTAATTTGTCCAAAAATGAAAATTCTACTCTTAAAAAATGTAGATTCTACTTAAAAAAAAAGTAAATTTTACTTTGTAAGAATGGATAAGAATAGAGATTCTAATTTCCATTACTGGAAATTCTACCGATATTTTAGAAAGTAAAACGAATTCGTCACTTTATAACAGTCAAATTATCTGTAAAAAATAGACTTTGTTGATTATTTGTTTGCTTATCTAGGGGAAATAGGTATCCACGGAGACCTACGAAGTCAGTTGTTAAAAGTTTTAGATGAGCATAATACAAATGTAAACAGAAATTAGATAAAAAAACTTTAATTTAATCTTCGATTCATTTAAAGATATTGATTCCTTAGAAAGTTATAAGCAATCAAAGACTTGGTAAGAATATGGTTAAAAATTTTCTTTGTTTTTATCGATTTAATCGGGTAATATTTTTAACTATTGTCTTATGATATCTTTGATTGCTTATAACTTTCTGAGGAATTAATATTTTTAAACTAATCGCAGTTTAAATTAAAGCTTTTCTGTGTAATTTCTGTTTATTTTTGTATGCTTATCTGAAACTTTTTGCTATTGACTTATTTAGGTTTCTGTGGTTACCTATTTCCATTGGATATTTCGAAAAATCGCTACAGCTTTGTCCCTATAGAGTCAGTCTCTATAATCAGGGGTTCATTTTCTGGCTCAAAAATGACATCCTGAAGTTTTAGCCAAGTCCATGATCGAGAGTTGTGAAGCTCTCTTTGTAAGTAATCGATTAGATTGAATTAGGACTAGCACATGCAAGTCAGCAATAAGTTTAGAATAAGACCTGATAAATAAAAATAAACACTTAGTGTTTTTGTGTGCGTTAGCCGTTACTAACTTCTTTCATGAATCTTTAGAAAAATATTTTTTATGCATATATAGCCTTTTTCAATTCAAAGTAATAAAATTAGTATAAGATATAAAATTAAAAATCATCGTTATAATATATTACATCTTTGTATTTTGTAACCGGTACATTCGTAAAAATTGTTTAAGAAACGGGATATTAATTTGGAACACGCGGTTTAGCTTTTTCATATAGCAATAAATATAACAGTGTAAATAAATAAAATAGCTTTGGTAACGAACTATTATAAAACATTGATGGAAACAATTAAGAATCGATCTACGATTCAGTGGTGTTGATAGCACTTTGATAGTAGCGGTATTATAACCATTACGATTCACTCTAAAATAGTATATTAGTGTGACCTATGCAGAACTTTTTTACACGGCGTAAAATTAGCGTAATCACGCAGTGCAGAGTGCTCCTTAGGTCGCAAATATCGTATTAATATTTTATAGCACAGGCCGCTGTCACGCCTATCTGTGCCCCGTGTTTCATAATTATTTTCAATGTTAAACAATTCTCATGTTAAAACTTTTGTGATAAAAAAAATATGCTTGAAATTTGTTTTTAACAGAACTATCGAAAAATTGTTTTATTGATAAAAATCAGTTTCACAATTTTTACTTTTACTCTTGCGATGTCGATATAAGTAGAAAAAGTAAGGCTATTATATATAACATCCTACGAGAAACCTTTTTTTTTAAATTAAAGAGCTTAAATTAAACGGACCCTTATCTCTATCTTCAGAATCTTTCTTCATCATTATCAACAACATAAAATCGTTCGTTATACCATCGATTATATTTAAAATAAATAAATTATCATTAAAAACGCAAAGTGAATTTTTCCTTGTTTGTTTTCAAACATAAATAAGTAAAGAGTCGTAACGAATCTACATTAATAATGAACGACCTATCATTCATTCGTTTAAAAAAAGTATAAACATTATGAGAATGACAATTAATTTTTCAGATATGCGATGCACACTAATATATAGTATATTTTAAAATATGAAATGTTCTAAGACAAGGTATAGAATTATGTTATTGATTTGTTTGTAAGATTTTTAATTTGATTGCAATTCACAATAAATTTATAAAATTGCACATTTACTTTTTCAATATTTCATAAATAGAATTTGACTTGCTGCAAAAAAGGGGAAAAAACAAAAATAATAGCGGAAATGACTAGAAGCGGAGCGTCTGCTCCGAGTGTTTTCACGATTTAGAAAGGTTGATGGCTGCAACCCACGCAGTGCCAGTGGCTCGTGCAAGCTTCTCTCGCGACGCTTCAAGACGCTCCATTTCCGTTCTAGCGACGTCTTACGTTATTTCCGCCGCGGAATGGAATATCGCTTTTAAATCGAATTAAGACTATTCGCGAATTGACCGGCGACCTCGGTAATGTCTTACAGAAAATCCGCCTCCTTCCGCTATTTCTGCAATCATTTCTCTTGCTCGATTTTAGTTCATTGCCTTTCAGGATACGAACTTTTATTAATGGTTTAATGCCCATCAAGATAAATGACCAAGTATCACTTTTTCTTTTTAATGAAATTCATTACTTTTATAAATTCTCATAAATCTATTAAGCTCTTGTGCAGCATAAGTAAAAGACTGGATTAAAATATTTCTGCAATTCTGAGATATAATATGCTAATAGTCAGAACTTATTTATAAATTATTTTGTAAATTTGTAAACAAAATGAAAAACTTTAATAATAATAAGGTGACTTATTTTTTATTTATTAAAAGAATATAAATAAAATACAATATATTCTTATAGGTTTTGTTTTAGGTGACCTAGAAATTAGCCTATCTTTGAACTTTGTTACTAATGCTCCGAACAGAATTATTACTACTTTTTGAAATCCGTAATAATTAATTATAAAACAACTTTTATGACTTTCAATAATAATTAAAAGAATTTATTTACCACAATGAACAACATAAAAATCATATTATCTATCTTATAAAATTGAATTGATAGAATGTTTTATACCCTATAGTGGAAGTTGAAAAATGCCAAAAATGGTTACCAGTCTTCATCTTCTTATAGCTACAATATCAAGTTAGAAACTGGCTAATCTTTTTCAAGTTCTCCCAGAGTATTTTTGATACTTCCTATTTGGATTGGATAACGTTTTCAATAAAAATAAACTTGACGATTTCTTCGAAAAAATTCTGCAAATGAAATGGTTTTTATAATCCTAACTAGAGGAGTTGTGAAAAAAAAAACTTTCAGATAGGTATAATATATATATTATTGTTGCAGAATATTTTCGAAAAAAGACGTAATATAAAATAATATGTATATAGCATGAGATAATAAATTATGCATGTAAAAACAGTGAAAGAAGCACCATTTAACGATCGTAAAACGGGAAGACGTGTCTGTTTCAGGAATGTCGGCGGAGGACGAGTGGTACAACAAGAGCATCTCAGCGCTGAGGATGAACACAGCTCATCACCCCAACCTCGCGGCGCCGATGCTTCAGTACCAGACATAATTTTAGGCCCCTGAAGCCGGGATCTGCGCCCCACGGACGCCCGACGATGATGACGACGAGGACGACGAGGATGGCGACGGCGACGATGGGGAGGACGGCGACGCGACGGCGGTGAGCGAGTTTGTGGCCAATAACTGCAGCAGGCCCAAACCCGTTAACTTGAACTATGCCAAACCACTAGTCGAACTATTCTAGTCTAAACTACGTGATACGACGAGTCGAGCGTTGCGCCAAGGATTCGCTTTTCTTTTACACACTCACAACTAATTATTATCGCGCGTGTGTCTAGCCCATCGTTCACTACCGCTGGACGCATACCTAATAAGTATAAGTCGAGCACGGTATCGTCGTCCATGTCTTGATTTTGCCCGCTTCAAGGGACTTGCGAGATATATAGGGGGCACAAAAAAATAAAAAAAATTTTAAAAAACGCGCTCGAAGGCCGACGATACGACCTGCGCCAGAAAGTACATTAACGAAAGTTTACAAATTGTCAATGCGTAGATATGTATATGTGGTTGCGACGTCAACGTCTCAGTTCTATATATGTTCGAAGGAATCGAGACTGACATGCTGACTTTGGCTTTATATTTATTTCAATCGATTCGTCCCGGTTTTTCGTATAACGTTGTTCTAGCAAAGCGATAGACAATCCTTATATGATACGTACTATGTAATGTATTTAAAAATATGAATTATGTTTCAAAAATACAATGGTAAATATGAATTACCTTTCTTTTATTTTTATTTCGTACAACACTTTAGAAAATACTTTTTAATATTTAATATATTTAATTCATAACGCGATATTATATAAAAACGGTTTTTACTATTTTTAAAATAAATAATATGAACGTTGAGTTGACAGTTATTGAATACAGGAATTGAAAATTTATCCGAAATATGTTAATAATAAACGTCTCGATTCCTTGTAAAGAACAAATTTTATTTGATCGTATCCAAACTTAAAATCATCGTTGACTGTGAGATGCAAGTAGAACATTAAGAGGTCTAAAATTTTAGAAAGTGTTGGAGGTATCAGAATCTTTTAATGTTCGTCGTAATACAGATTCTTGTGCCAGTAAGGAAGTGGTTTCTTTCATTAGTTTCTCAACAACGATCTCCAAAAAAGCTCAGCTGGCGTTCCACAAAGAAAAACAAAATACAAGTAAAAATACAATGTACATATTATGATATAATATTATTACGATTAGGGAGATCGTGGAGTAATAGATGAATAGTATAATCAGCAGATATATTCTAGAGTATGGCAATTTTTCAATGTCCTTTAAGATGTATTAACGCGTACTATTAATAACGTAATAATTTAAAAATACTTTTCGTTTTCGTGCTTTTGTTGTGTAAGAGAGATAAATAAAAATAATAATAATCAAATGACTTGTGTATACACTAACTTTGGTCATTAAAAATTCCAAAAAGTGAATGTTGTATTCGAATTTTTTACGGCGCTATATAATAACCAAACTTTGAAATTCAAAACGTTTTAAGTTTAAAAACTGTTTTTTACTAGACAAAATCCATGTGATTCTGACCTTTGTAAAAAGATGATTTATTCTTTTACTAATTTTATTCCAATTGTATTATTTAATTTATTTTTAAATGCATGCAAAATAGAAACGTTTAAATGTACCTATAAAAACTAGTTACTCTTTCTGCAATATACATATTGTACAAGTAAAACATAAATTTTATTGATTTATTTCGTTCTTTAGTCAATTTTTTATTTTTAGGAGGCATCACACTTTTAGCAGCTGTAAACCAAACAGTTTTTTTTATTAATTAAGGAACTAATAATTTCAGAAAGTTTTTCTTGCAAAATAAGTTTTTTTAAATTTGAAGTTAAAAATTTTTGAGCCCTCTTACTAAAAAAAGGTTACGTGATATGTAGTAAACTGCAAATTTGTATACAAATTCGAAGCCAATAGATAATTTTTAGATTGCACACAAGAAAACAGATTATAATAAATAGGTTCAATAATCTGAAAATTCTCTCAATCTCAAAACTATAAATATTCCGACAAAAATTGGAGTTGTTTTCTTCCACAGTGTCACTATTAATTTTACAGACAATGAAGCATGCCCTTTACTGCATGCCTGACTGGCAGCCGTTATTCTGTCTATACCATTATCATACCGTTTGTTTTTGTCTTGAGAAAGGATGCAATAAGGCATCAGAAACGTCGATAATCATCATATAAGGTATTTTTTAAGGTCGTTATGGCTGTATAGTCCCTGCCAAAAGTTTGTTTTTACTTAAAATATTAATAATTTGTTGTATGGGCTTGTTCTTTTTTCTTTTTTATTTGAAAACTATGTATGGGGACATAAGACCAATAGTTTAGTCCTCCAAAATCAGAAATCGGTTAAAAACTTTTTAAGTTTTTCGACTTTTAAAAATGATATGTCTTAATACATTTTTAATTTCATTCAA
>JAPYZO010004176.1:0-16089 GCA_030522905.1 Torymus flavipes | reverse complement strand
TCGCTCGCCGCGGGAGAGACGCACGGCAGCAGCGGACATTTCGGTAAATATTCACCAAATGGATTTTCATGTAATATTAACAGTGGGGTAAATAATGTATAACCAAAGTCTCCGTATATATACATTTTATTGCACGTTTACAGTGTGTGCGGTGTAGTATTTCGGAGAGGATGGGAATTATGGATGACACAATTTTTGGATTTTTATCGGATTGACATAATTATTTATGTTCCGTGAAAGTTATTTTATTTTATTATAATAATAATTATTAAAAACGACAGTATATTCTGGTATTTGCCGTTTCGCGCGACCGTTATAATAACTCGAATTGAAACAGAAGTTAAAACGTAGAAATTTAAAGTTTGAAAAACTTTATTAGAACACGAGATAGAGAGAGAGAGAAAGGAGCAATTCAATTCTCGGCGTTCAACGCAACTTTTCGAAAGACGTGAAACTTGTAATAAATTACGAGACAATAGCGTAGCTCTAAAAATGATAAAAAAAAGGAGAGAATAAGGGAGGAAGACAACGTCCAATTATAAATTACACTCGAATCTCTCTCTCTCTCTCTCTCTCTCTCTCTCTCTCTCTCTCGCGGTGGCGGAAAGCCATTAACAATGGAAAGCCCGACGAAAAACCGTTTTCAACGATACGTTCTTATATTCCCTGAATTATATTCTCTCCTCTCTCTCTCTCTCTCTCTCTCTCTCTCTCTCTCTGGCACGCGCACTCGCGCAAGCACAGAGAGGACGAAGTAAAATGGGATTTGCGGCGAGCCGAGCTCTTTACTACCGCCAAAAAAACATTTTATTAAACGGCTCTGAATAATTTCCCTCGCTCCCGCGGAACATTGAATTAAACATCGAAGGCCTACTGTTATACAATTCGAGGCTCTCGCGGTAGCGTTGGCGCTCGATAAACGCACGCGTATACGCAGCGTTGATAAATAAATTAAGAGAACGGAGGGGCGCGCGAGAAAAGGCTTTTCGGCGTATATAGAACACGGGAAGCGCGATAAATATCCCCCTGTACACCGGGTGCCTCTCAAGGTTCCTTGACTTCAGCGCTTCCGCAATGAGGCAGGAAGGGTGAAAAAAAAGATGCAAAGGTATATTACGAAGAGCGTCGAGATGGCTCGCCTTACAATGGTATAAACTCCGACTCTTTGATACGTAATCTCGCGTGGGCGGAGGAAGATTGTACGCGAGAGCGGGTTATGCGCTGCTGCAGGTATATAGCGAGTTCGATGCTTTACGAGGGAGAGAGAGAGAGAGAGAGAGCCACTGCTAATACGAAGATCCGTTTAGCAGGGATTCCTGCTCGCTCGGGAGTAACGGCGGATTTATCGTCGTTCTGCATACATGATGTGCAATTAATTTGGCATATTTTACATCAATGCGCAGTTGGAGCAGTCGGTAGGACGCGTAGTCTCGTTAATTTTGCGAGGATGTGAGGCTTTATGGCGAGGGAAGAAATTGAAGTGTGGCTGTATCTTTGACTCGTATCGTCGTATTTACATGCGCGTCAAGGAATAGTGCACTATTTCGAGTTGAAATATTAATGGAATCTGTAGTGATGATTCGAGATAAGTTTTAGGTTTAAATGAAAATTTACTTTTCTATAAAGATGAAAAAACGTGAGAACTGATTTTTTTCTCTATTTCCACCGTGGAATGTAGAACGAAACATTAATTTTTTCACTTATTTAATCAAATTCCTCGACCTTACTTTCGTCGACTCTTCGTTCACGGTCGTCTGGCAATTATTATTAATTAATTTAATATTCTAACGTGCTTCCAATACCAGATTTAACTTTGTAATCTTGTTTGACGTCTTATTAACTACCTGTTCGCGAACATTTTCGACAGATGAATTAAGTATATCCACCGTAACTTTAATATAATCCATTCTTACAAAACCAAATCATTCTACGCAATTCTGAAGTCTGAAAAGCTATAAAAATCTTGTACGAATCGAGCAATGTCTTCGTTAAATTCCTACGCAAATTAAAATTTCCCCGCATCGTGTAGTCATCTTTGCACAGAAATTACCGAAGCCTTTATCGAGAGTCCACAATTTTCGCGCGCGCAGCTACTTTAAAAGTTAAGAACGCGGCGCCCCTATAACCTCGTAAAATACATTATGTATATGCCATTATAGAAAATGTTTAGCCAAAATGCATTATGTGCATTTCATTATGAAAAACGTGCATAATGAATATAAAACGGGCCTTCAATCTGGAGCTATGCGCGTGTACGTGGCGTTCAAAATTTTGCAGTTTTAGACGCGCGAAGAGCGCTCGTAAAAAGAGAGCTGTGAAAAGTATGAAGTTACCAAAATGCTCGCGCGGAGAGGTAGATAAGTGTTGAAGTTGAAAATTTGGATTTTAGTAAGAAAATCTTAACACGAGTGCGCTTTTACGACAGTCTCTTAGTACTCCAACTTTGTATATTAACAGTTAATTGTATAAATAAGACGATAAAAGAACAAAAAGGAAACTAATTGGAATAAACACTCGTATATCGCATCACCTCGATTAAGCAAACAATTTAGCCCGACAGGAATCTCTCAACAAATCATTAATTACGCTTAAAAAAACGCTGCCAATTCCTATGGCACTGTACCTCCTTTAGCACAAGGTTCCCTCTCTTCTCACCCAAGACGTGCATTACTCAAATTAAATTAAACGCCTACATCGCGCGCCTTACAACTTTATGCAGTCCCTTAACGGCACGAAACCACCCCCGCCCCGTTTTTTTTCTTTTCTTTTTTTAATAAAACAAATCAATGCAATCTCGGATGGATCGGGACGATAAAAGAAAAGGGCGTGAATGTGAGTGTGTGTGTGTGTGCATTTATTGCGCTCGCGGTTTTCTCCGTTTTCCATCGATTTCTCCTCCCGCACACCTCTCATGAATATTCATCAGCCGCTCGCCCCTGCCCGCTACCTCTCTCTTTCCATTATGCATGTACACTTTCGCTAAGGCCACGCCGCTAAATTATAAAATAATAACGCAAAATGTATACACACGTATACAAGAGTATAAGAAGTGAAGATAGAGCGGTAGGAAAAACGACGTTAATCGAGTTTTCCCGCGGGCATCTGAGTGCTGCTCTCGAGACGCAGGGGGGGGGGCAAGTGGCTTCTCGCAGCGGTCAATTTTCGCTCCCCCACGAAGGACGACGTCGAGACGCTGAATTAATCAACGCTATCGGGAGCAAATAGAGAGGGGGAGAGTGAGACCCGCGCGTGTGCGTCTTACGAGGGCTTTTCCGATTATTGGGGGAAAGGGGTGGAACGGTTCCGGTGAAGCGGTTTCCGGCGGAGGTGTGCGCAGAATTGTCGCACGTAGAGAGAGAGAGAGAATTTTATGTATAGTGGAGAGGTGAAGTTTAATTTGGGAAAGTGGCGCGGTGCGAAATGGTTCGATGGTCGCGTTGGCAAACACATTAGCGATTATACGGGGGAGGAAAAAAAATTTGACAAACGTGCCAATGAGGGTGATAAGGGCTCTTGGGTTTCTGGAATGAAATATTGATATTTTAACGTCGAAGGTGTTGTTTTATGTATCCCAGGATGATGTTTTTTTATACAGTGTTCGTGAGGAACTATGGTAGCAGTAATGCGGAGTCAAATAATAATCAATATTCTTTATATATAAAAATACGTTAATAGAGAGAAATTTCCTTGTTTAGTGTTTCCTCTCATAGCTGATAATTTTCAATAAAACATTATTTACATCCTGATAAATTGGCACTGCGCGTGACGGTAATGAAGAATAAACACTTGGCCTGTAACTTGAACGAAAACTCGAAATCAAAGAACCTTGATCTATTCATCCAAGGTACACAATAACAACTTGGCTAATTTTACCCTGTTCAGACAATTTACGATGAGCAAAATATTACGTAAACGTTGTATAGACAACTTCTAGGAATTCCCTTCGAGCAGCAGCAGCAGCAGCAACGCGCTCTAATGGATAAGTAGGTAACATCCGCAGGCATTTAATTCAATGAACGGACAGCCGCGCTTTTCCACCCTTCGTCCTTTGTTCCATCCCCCTACGCTCAACTTCATAATAAAATCCAGTCCTTCACTCTTCGCGTCCTTCTCTTCCTCTACACACAACTTCTGGGAACCGAACGCGCCTGATCGCGTCATTCACGAAAACTTAATGCGCGAAACTTGTTCGGCCCCGCTACGCATAGTGAGGGTGGCAATAATTAAACCGGCAATTCCGAAATATTTTACTTCGGGGCATCGCGCGCGTGCGCGGTAGTATAGCACCCCCGGATTCATTAGCGCGGCCGGCGAAATTGAGTTGCCTTTCGCACGCGCGAGGGAGGCGCTAAAATCACTACTCCATCGCAATTTCAGGAAAATCCGCGACCACTGTGAGGAAATGACTTGTATCTCCGCGCGTTAGATTTAATTCATAGGGTATTAATTAGAAAAATGTGCTGCGGAGCCGTTTTCATAGCCGGGGTACGCGCTGATGGTTATTAGGTGCGTATAATGCAGTCCCTTTATATAATGCTAATTGAAAAACGATTGTGTTAATTTTGCGCCTGGTTAGAGGACAATTGCAGCGGATAATTAAGTATAACGGGTTAACAGTATTATGGTAACGTGACAAAGAATGACCGTGAAAAATCAGCTACAAAACTAGTTTAAAAAAAAAATAGAAGACAGTCTGCTAGTGAACACAGACAATTCGTAGGACTCGGCATTTTTCGAATAATGCACCGGATTCCGTCACGGCAAAAGGAATTCCTGTGCTCCATTTATAAGATTTATTTGCGAAGACAACGGAGGCATTCCTCTCTCCTCGAAGAGGAATCTCCAACGTCTCACAATTCTCATTGTCCGCGTGGTTCTATCAACTACGTTGTATAAATAAGTGATATAGCCGTGATTTGCAAGAAGACAAGAAACGTTGTTTTTATTTACAAACATATTTGAGAGTACATACATATAAAATCTGTTGAAAGTGCTTTCGTTACAAGACATGAAAAAAAAGTGTAGACACACGCACAGATATACATTAGAAGAATAATATATATACACGTGAGCATTTGCTGTACATATAATGAAGTACAAACATCATCAGCAGGTGAATGTGTGTGTTGAGTGTGTGGTTGTGTGACTCGAGTAAATGTACCTTATAATAGTAACAGAAAAAGTAAACAGAATTAAGTTGTCACTTCATCAGCGGTATAACGCGAGCGTGAGAGAAAAAAAAGTGGTATAAATAAACACACAGGAGACAGTGAAAGCGAGAGAGAGAGAGACAGACAAAGAGTGAATAGGCGTGAGGCTTTTCACACGCGTAGGTATATGCACACGTCCGACACTCGCGGACTGCAGAATTCTCGCGGAGGTAAATTAACGCTCGGGATGAATAAAATATCGCCCGCCCACGCGCTCCTCGCTCATACAAATAATACTCGTTCGCTCGAATACATACACACACACACACACGAGGCTGTGCACTTTCTATCGAAAATCATTCCGCGAAGGAAATCAGTTTACCCGCCCTCTAATATGTTTACCCCCGACCGAAGGCATACGAATGAAGGCGTACGCGGGAGCTTTTAAAATTGAAGTTGAGCAAACACGCCGCGCGTAATCAAATAGCGCGCACGCGCGCAAGTAAATTTTGGCAGCGATGATTAAAAATGCAACCGAGCGAGAGAATGGAAAAGTTTGTCTTGACGTCGATAATATGCCTTTTTATTCCTATGTTCTTGGTGAACCACTGAGTGCTGCCTTTTTTGTATGCCGAGAGCTTTAATCATGGCGAATATCATGTGTTTGCATTATGCGCACGGTTACGAAAGCAAAGCCGGATTTAATTAAACCCCGAAATTTCGCCCACGCGCGTATTATTTTCAGCTGCGTCCGTGTGTATTTTTCTTCATCTGTTGTCACTTGTTAGATTTTTCGACGAATCGCAAAGAGGATTCTCGTTGTTCAGTGGAACAGGATGCCGTATGGTCAGACGCCCACGTATTTACGTATGTGTGTAAGCTTTCCGGCGTATTTAGCGAGACTCTCGGTTGCAAGTTTTTAATGTGTCAAGGGGAAAAAAAAATTCACGTTTGTTTGCGCTGTTTCATATTAATGACGATAAAAATATACTGCCGGCGAGCGAGCTAGTACACGACTTCTATATTGTATTCTGTCGTGCCTTGATGGAATGAGCGTAATATTTATTAAGGCTAATGTTACGTTTGTAATAAAAATAATACAACAAAAATATGTATATTATACTGCCTGCATTAATCAATTGTTTATAGATTTAAATTCATATCTTTTTATTGGAAGTGTAGTAAAGAAACAAATAAATGTAGCGTTAAAAAATACCAGATCGTAAAGTTTAAAATGGAAAACAAAAACGTGTACATCCCCCATTTGCTCTTCATTATTTACCACCTATAATTTAAAAAAAAAAAATTCATATAGCGAACCGCCCTCCCTCTTTCTAAAAATACCGGGCGTCTATAATAAAGCCACCCCCCATCTTACCCCCGCTAAAAACAAAAAAGGCACAGGCATCATCAGCACCCCGCTACCGCAAACAGATCCTAATTTTCGACGTTCCCACCACCTTATCTCTCTCCCTCTCGCTCTCAGTTGCCGACTCGCTCTTATTGTATATTTTAGCAATAAACACAAATGAAACTCTCCTTCGCTAGCTCGCGCCCCGGTTAGCGAGAGAGAGAACGGAAAGAGAGACAAAGTAAGAGAGAGAGAGAGAGAGAGAGAGAGAGAGAGAGAGAGAGAGAGTAGAAACTTTATACAGCCACTCGGCGTGGCGGAGGCCCTTGTTTATCACTCTCTTTTTCTCTCCCTCTCCCCTCTCTCTCTCTCTCTCTCTCTCTCTCTTTCGAATTGCAACTCGAGCTCCACTTTATGCGTCTGCGCTGGCCCGCGAAATAAAACGTACGTATACTCTGGTATTGTGAGTATCTTTACAATCCTTTCACCGTGAGAAGGAGAGAGAAATATACCAGCTGATTCAAAAGAGAGAAAGAGAGAGATGCAGAGATAGCAGCAGTGGTAGCAGACACAGCAGATGCAGAGTCAAGAGAAACAAGAGAGAGAGCAGTAGAATAATAATAAAAAGAAGAGAGAGATATATATACACACATAAACACACACTTGCGCAATTGCTTTTGTGAAGATATGTGGAGAGAGAGAGAGAGAGAGAGAGAGAGAGAAGAGAGAGAGAGAAGAGAGAGGTACACTACTTACGAGCTTCCTCGCCTGGACAGCCGGATCGGCGGCGCGCGGCGGCCCATCGTAGTTCGGGTCCAGCTCCGAAAAGTACTGGCCCACCAGGCCCATGTGAACCATCCTGCCGGCCGAGATTTATCTCTATGTATCTATCTCTCTTCTCGCTAATCGAGCCGACGAGAAAGAGAGAGAGAGAGAGAGTGTGTCTCTGTTTTCTTTCTCTCCCTTCTATATATAGGAATATACGTGTATGCGTGTGCGTGTTTGTGTGCGTATGGACTGCACGCACTGTGCTCTCCTCCTCCTTCTCTCTCCTCGTGGACGGACGCGCCGTGTACTACTATCCTCTCAGAGCGCGCGCGAAACTAGGCCAATCATTCATTCACGACTACTACCTCTCCCTCCCTCTCCCTTTCTTTCTCTCTCACTCTATCTCTACTCGCTTGCTTGCTTGCTCTCTCTCTCTCTCACTACCTGCCTACAGCTCCGTATTTTTACACCCCCACTGCACGCGGCGGTAAGAGAAGCGTATTATATCGGGGCGCGATCGTCCTTGCCTCTCTCACTCTCATTCAGACCCTCACACACACACTCACGAGAGTCCTTCTCCTCCTCCCTCTCTCGCCTTCACCTGCGCGCACACCTGCGAACGCGCTCCCGCGCGCGTCCCAGTTTCACCGAAGGATTCGCGCGCGAGAGAAGAAATCTCTCTCTCTCTCTCTCTCTTCTCCTTCTCTACACCTGCTTCAAGGTTATGTCTCTCTCTCTCTGCTTCTATCTATCTATATCCCTGTATCTCCGTATATGCCCCAGTCCCGTATCGCACGTGTACACGCGAGGCTTCTTAACAACTCCAAACACACTGCCTCAACACTACATGTATCTCTCTTTCCTCCTCTGTTTATCTCTCTTTCCTTCGCCTCCTTCTACTTCTTCAATTCGTGTACAAAAACTTCCTCGATATATCTTCTCTTCTTCTTCTTCTTCTTCTTGTTCCGTAGAAAATACTAATTGACGTGATCCTGTGCGTGTCTGTATGTAAATACAACCGATCTCTATGTATATATATGGACGTGTATCTATATATCTGTGATATATGCGATATGATGAGCGAGAGCGCGCGAACCGCGCGAGAGCGAGCGCGAGAAGCAACAGCCAGTCGGCGCTCATAGCCCGAGCGCGAGAAGCTTCCTCGCCTCCCCTTCAACAAGTCGCGTGCGCGCGCACCTACTATCCCACCCTCCTATATACTCCCTAAAACTCTCCCCCTCTGCGCGTGCTGCCAACACTACCGACTGTACGACGACGACGACAGCGACGACGCGTGGACCGGACGTGACGCAAACGCGCAGGACTCTGGGATTCTGTATAGAAACTCAGCGCCCGGAAGCACGCGGTGCTGCTGCTGCTGCTACCGGGCTGACCGTAGCCGTCCTTGCGCTATAATGCTCGGAGGACGAAGGATGCGGACGAGTCTAGGGATGTTTTATGCACGCGAGGAGCAGCCAAGTATCTCTATCGTGGATCCCCCAATTGCCGCGCCTGATTGCAGGGGGGGTCGACTCGAATCTTCGAGAAGAGACTATATATGTGCCACTGCTGCTGCTGTTGCTGGTGGTTTCTCTCTCCACGGGGCTGACGTCCCCGTTCGTTCGACTCGTCCGCTATATAACGCGCGTGTGTGTGCAGCCGCCCGCCAGAATGAACCCCCTCCTCTCTACACCACCTTTTGCCCCTGCGCGCGCTGTGTATAGGGAGCGAGCGAGAGAGAGTCCGGTTTCACCTTCACCTTTTGCTCTCGGCGCGCCTGCGCCCGCGCGCACCTTGAACTTTCTCGCTAGCGCGCGAGCAGCAACGCTATGACGCATGTGTGTGTAAGGGTGTGTTGTGTGTGCGTGCCGAGAGAGCGCCGCGAGGCGAACGACTGTACCGTGACCGTAAGGCTGATGGTAATGCTGACCGGAACAGGCGATGATAGTGTAATTTTTTTCTTTGATGCTTGATATTGTTTATGTGGTGGATGGGAAATTTTGTTATGCCGATGTGGTTTGATTCGTCGTGTACTTAGGATGCTCGGATGATGTGAAGTTATATTCGGTACGGGTTATGTTTGGCTGTGAGGTTTCTTAGAAGAATTATATAGGGAGGACGGCAAAATCAGTTTGTTTATTTTCTTAGGATTATGAGAGAATATATTAAGTAACATCGCCTTGGGACGCTTCCCGGTATATACTTATTTCAATTACAATATATAAATCTCATTTCAATGTTTTACCTCATAATTATAATCATCATCGATTTCGGATGTTGCCACAGTTATATATATAATACTTCTTTCAGACGATAATCTTTCTGCTTTGGGTATTTTTCATTCCGAGCGCCAACTATCTCGTACAGATACATTGGAAAATCGCAGCACGCTGAATGATACTCTCCGCCTCTCCCTTCCGCATAAAAACTTTCATTACTCAGGATTATATATTTTTACCTTCTCCCACGTCGCCCTTCTCCAGCGATTTTTATTACATGCGTTCTCCTACCGGAAAAACGTGACAAAAAACCCCCCTTTGTAAAAGGCAACGCGGTTACATGTACCCGCGGGGACGAGCTATCAATAGCACCGCCATCCTCTTCGCACGCGCGCCACACAAAAATGCCGCACAAATTGAAAAAAGCCCTTCTCATAACGCGATTTCGCCGCGGTTATACGCTCGCATTTATTAAAACGGACACTTTAACGCTTTCGCCCAAAAGCCCGTCATCGAATCCACTTATACCCTCGCAGAGAGAGAGAGAGAGAATTCGGTCGCCGCCCCATCAATCAATTTACAGCGCGAGGGCTGTACACAGAAGTGTACAGGTATAGTGGCATAAAATTACACACCGGGTAGAGAGTAGAAATGACCTGTGGGGTGGGATGAAGCGTGCACGGTCTTAAAAGGGAAGAGGCCTCGAGGTTTCCAAAGGAAATCTCTCGATAATATGGCAGAGGACGAAGGATATACGGCACGTGCGTTTTCGGAGCGTGTATAGAGAGGGAACGTATTGACCGAGGATTAAATTCGACAATCTCCCCCCAGTGTAACCGGTTTAATGAAACGTGCGGCGACCTTCAGTTGGAGCTCGGGAAATTGTAATTCGTGGATTGGACTGTGTGTAAGCGGGTTGTCTTTTGTTATAGAGAGATGGTAAATAACGTTTTTTTTCTTTTTCTTTTTTTCATTAGAAAAGTTATGTATGAATGTCAACTGTGTGCGCGTATACCCGTGTGGGTCATGGGGAGTGCGTTGCGAAACTTTATTTTAATACCGGGCTTTTTTCGCTTTTGATGTTGGCGCGCGGCAAATATAAATGAAAAGCGCAAATTTAAAGCGGGTAATGACGTTTCGTTAATATATATATGAGGATCGTGTGTTTTTGAATTCATAAAGTTTTATCAAGTTTGCGGATTTTGCGAAATTTTTTTCCTTTGCTCCGATAAGGAAATTCGCGAAACGAATTACATTTTCAGTGCAAATTCTTTAAAGACACGTGTAACACCTCAATTCCAATCCCCTCCGCAATTTAAACCATTACACCTGAAACGGCTACTTCCAGCTCTTCCTTTTTCAATTTCCCATACAGCCTCCAGTAAACCCAGCCCCTAAAATTTTCCTCCTCATGCTATGTGTATACACACGTAGCGTGAAATTTACGCGGCCGCAACTGTCGCAGTGTAACCGTCAACCGGCACGTTTAACGTGGAGACCCTTCCCCGTTCTTAATGAAATCACGCGGGCGCACACGCGTGTCTATACTTAGACACGAGGCCGCGACGGGCACACTCGTAAATATCGCGAACTTAACGGGCGCTCCATAATCCCGATGCTCACGGGGGTTTTATTGGTCGCACAGTTGCGTCAGAGTCCCGCGGTGTATTTACGTGTGTGACAAAAAATGTCGATATAGACGACTGAAAAAAGTGTTTTTTAATAGGGGCTGAGAGTGGAGTGGTAGGTCTTCCAGGAAAATGTTATGAATCAGGAACGCGTGGATATGCGTTGGAATTTCAATTAATATTATAGGAATGTTTTTGAACGGTAAATAAATATCATGTTGATTGTCGCCGTAACCTTGTCTTTCGCAAATTCCAAAAGTAATTACGGGAAAAAATTCATCGGTATTTTTCCGAGAAAAAAAATATATGTCCAACATTTTATTAATAATTCGAGGCAGTTAATCAAGGCACAAACTACAGATGCATCTAGACCACGCGTGGTTCGAATAAATTCGGTGTAAATCCGTATTCGAGGCGCAAAAAGCTAAGCGTAATTTACGTCCTTCTTCCTACCGCAGACACATACACATATAGCCGAAAACACGCGAGAATAATAATAGGGTCACTTTTTCAGTCGCGCCCGCCCGTATTTTTTTGACATACATACATCTCTTATCATTATTTTCGTATCGGTCAAATAAATCGCGGCCCATTATTTGCCTATATGACGGTCCGGTGGTAGAGAGCCTGAAGTACCGCCTAAACTTGTCTGTCCACGCGATACCATAATCATATAACTTCTATCTATGGACAATAGGAACCGCGGTCAGCGGAAAGTTTCGCTGGTATATACAACTTTTAAACGATCGTGGGAAAAGTTCGACCCAAAGGCGGCTTTCAGCTTTAATATCGTTATTTTGATTGCAATCATCCTGCCGGGGGGAGGCAATTTAGATTTTGAAAAAAACCTGCGTGTTCACGGCGACGATATAATATAGTTGAGAGGATCCATTGTTGTCGTTTAAAACGCACCTCTATGGGCACTATATGCGCAGGTGGGTTTCCAGAAAGACATGCTTGATTGATTGAGCCTCACAAAGTCGACTTGTTTTTCATATCAGAAAATATTGGCTGTATGAATATAGCGTTTTCATTTATTTTGGATTTTTTTTTTCATTTTAGAACGTACAAGCGTATCACACGGAGGAGCGAAGGTAAAAAATGTGCTTTTCAATTTGAAGAGGAAAATTGCTGATCCTAATCGACCGCGCGTGCATTTTATTCTCGAGATAAAATGATGAAGTTGAAATATCCGTTGTATGTATGAGCAACCATTACGGTTATATATATCTACCGTGACGTAATCGCATGTTGGTAAGCGATGCGCCATTGACTGAACTCCATACATAAACATCGCATTCGATTACTTCAAAAGTGGAATTTTTGTTTTAAAATAGCCGCTTCTCAACTTTTTCTTTATAGTACATTACGATACATGTGACCTAAGAGTGCTCCTTAGGTCACAAGTATCGTATAATATTTTATAGCACTGTCTACCTAAGCCCGCTGTCACGCCTATATCTGTGCCCAACACGGTGCAAAAAAGTACTACTTAGGTCACAGATAGGCGTGACCTAAGTGCGGGCTTAGGTCACACAGTGCTATAAAATATAAAAATAAGGTTACAAAAGAGTAGCCGCAGAACATAAAGAGAAACACGAAAAATATTCAAATTTCTAAAACTGAAGAAAGAAACCACATTTTTTATCTCGTACAATGAATCTTCCGGGCTCCTTTCAACTAAAGTGCTCGATTTGCTATGCACAGGTGACTTACGTCAAAGTTTAAAATTCCTCGCGACAGCGTTTCTGCTCGGTATATTTTTCCCCCCCCCCCCCCCACACACACACACACACATAATGAAAGTATGCATAATTAATATAAAACGCGCGCGCTCGTGTTATTATTGCATTGTCAAATGTTAAATCCATTATAACCGAAAAACGACAAGTGCAGCCGTTCATTATATGAGAAATCAAATTCAATCGTCGTTAAACGATACGATAATACTGCGCAACAATTTGAACTTTCCCTATATATCTAGTTTCTGGGGCAAAGCTCAAGGATTTCTCATTCAGTAAACGCTCCCGTGATTTTCACCTTGCTCTCTCTTTAAAAATCACCCGAGTCACGTCGTGGGTGGTGGCTTGGATTAGCCGCGTCACGGGTTAGAAACTACGGAACGAAATTTCGGGGTATAAATGAGTTCGGACGCGGGCGCGAAGTTCTATATATCTCGAGCGCTCGCGCGTGCGCTAACTCAAGAAAACTCCATTGACCTTCTTTTTCCTCCCAATCGTTGCTGCTACGGCAGTCCGCAGTAGCAACTTGCTTCTCTCCACCTCTCTTCTGGAAGTTTATCGCCTCTTCCCTTGAATAAGCGGTAGAACAACTCACTTCGAGTATATATCGATCACCTCTCATCTTCCCATCGCGAAATAAAAATGTTATACCTATGCCCGCGCGACGTAAAAATCTTTAGCGCAAACTTACACATTCTAATGAAAGGAGGATTAAGAAGCCTATTATAACAGCGACCGGCGGCCAACCATAAAAGATTCATAAACCTCCATATGTAATCATGAGTAGGATGTATAAAAGCTCCTTCGTCATACATACAAAAGGTCAGCGTGCCAATCACGTGTGTGCCTGACACCGGCTGCTGCTGCTTTATAGGTATTTCGGCTAAAGCTCGTGCGCGCACGGCAAATCGTATAACTTTAATGCGGCCGCTCTTTTATATCTCGGCCGCGTGCACGCACGTATAAGGACGCGCGCTCGTGTGTTTACGAAAAGACGCGGGGAATTGACCGGCGAGCGGCCGCGGCGCACGCGTCGGGGGGATTCGCTATATTTAGAAACGATGCATTTGAATCGGACGGGCGCAATATCCTTTGCGGCCTGAGCGACGCGTGTGTGATGATATCGTCACCAGTCGGTTTTCTAACACAACACACGCGTCGTCAGGTTATTATGCGAGAGGCGTCAATCAACATCTCCTCTACGTATTTATTTGAGATGAAAAAATATCCCCCTGTCCGTCGACTGGAAGCTGAGATACAGGATCATTTGGGTTATTGGCTATAATTTCCGTTTAATTAACCAAACGCCTACTCAGTTATATATACACGGATTATGTCCGGCTGTAGATAAATGATTGAAAGTTAATCTCGATTGTATAATTAATAATCACAAACTGATAGCTTTCAAAAAAATAATGATACTTTTCTATTTTTATAAATTTTTCCATTAGCCTCGTAGGATGAAATAAAAATTGTTCATTTTTCAAAAGTGAGACCAGGCAATTTATTACAGCTTTAAATTGCAACAATCGTTCGAACGAAAAAAAAAAAGAAAAAGAAGCTGCGCGCATTCCGGTCAACATCTACCGACCGATCGATACACACCGGCTACCGCAAAAATAAACCCTAATAAAGGATTAAAAAATCACGAGGCTCCTCATAAATAACGTAAAAAAACAGGAGGATAGAGAGAGAAAAAGCTACTCAGACGAAGAAGTTCACCGCTCAAGCTAATCCTGACCGTCATTGACGCTCCGTCCCGCCCCCGCGCCCTCTACTCTCTCCCCTGGTAACATCCTCCAATATACCTTAGCGAGTCGCGCAGGAAGCTGTTATACACCCTCGTCCTGCGCTACCGACTTACCGACGGCGGACTCTATACCAGTAGCAGAGCTTGCGAGAGTAGAGCTTTTATCCTGCGAGCGCTTCGGAAGCGCGACTCCACGCCGCCGGGCGTCGCAGAGGATGTGTATAGAGACTGAAGAGTCGTTAGACGTTTTATAGGAGGGTCTCGCATTCGCTGTTTGAAGAGACGAGGTTTATTTTCTCTCGGGGTGATTCGACGATGTGTAAATTGCAGCGACAAGAAACTGACGTGGAAACTGCGTGTAGGATCGACAATTAAACGGTGTTGCGTGCACGGTGAAAGGGGCGGAATTTACCTACTTGCAATTTGTTTCGTTAGGGATCGAGTTTGGGAATAGTTGAGTTGGTAGGGAATTTTCGATTTACCATGCAGTATAGTGATAAATCATTCGCGTTTCGATTTTCTAACTTACTTCGAGTTATTTGGAATTTTAATTAAAGAGCCGGATGCAATAACCTGCTTAGCGCTCGAAAATATGTTAAAGTGTTGTCCAAGGAAGCATATTTGCAGTTGTTAATTTTTTAAAAATGTTACCTTGTAGAAAATAGAGAGAAGAATTTTTCCTCGAAAGGAATTTTTTATATTCGTTTTTGTTTTCATGATAAAAATAAAAATCCACAAATTGCATTCGAGCGCTAAGCAGATTATTGCATCCAGCCCTATGACTACATATAGATATAATTAATAAATATAGAATAGATAATATGAAAATTTAACACAGGGCATTTTTCTTTAATGTGAAATTCTATATATTTTTGATATTTTCGACGTGTAATTTAAGCTGGTAGTCGTCAAGAATGTCAACTTTGAATGTATGTCAGCTAGACATATAATGAACTTGCGCATGTAGTTTAAAGCCGTCATTCAATACTTAAAGCATTTCAATTATTTACTGCAATATCTTACTTAAACTCGCACAACTGTGTAACATAAGCAGCTGCCAAGAACTTTAAAATCCTCTAAATGATTCAGATAGTTAAAGCCTATCTTGTAAGAGTATCTCTGTACTTCTACAACGTCTTAGAACTTCCGTTTTGTGCCTATATATAGACAGAGTAACGCATTGTAATTGACAATTGCTATTTAGTTTTCATTTCTAGAAACAAAACATATAAATCTATATTTTAAAACATCAAACAGGTTAAAAAATTCACATTTCGGGCACCCACAATCCATAAATATTCCAAACGACGTTTTTACAGCCATTAGGAGAACCGCGACGATCGAGCAACCCACACGTAAAATTATGCACAAATCAAAAAAGTCTCAGCCTCGAATGTAAATAACGCGACGTGTATATATACCGTCAGTCACCGTATATTTCGCCAATAATGAATCGTGTATACATAGGCGGGAAATTCGAC
>JAPYZO010004174.1:0-25430 GCA_030522905.1 Torymus flavipes | reverse complement strand
TATATTTCACAAATTTTTCATGTATGGTTGTTTGCGCGTGAGTATATATTTATATGTTGAATAAATAAATTCATGGAAATAGGATATGTCATGAATAAAATAGTTATAACAAGAGTGATAATCGGATAGGAAAAAGATTCTATCTCGGCGAAGCGCGTGAAAAGGTGCCATCTCGCTGGTATAAGAGATTCGAGATGGCACCTTCTTACGTGCTCGACTGAGATAGCAGCTTCTCACGCGCTTTGACAAGATGGAACCTTCACTAATCTTTATACGCGCTCAGCTAAAATAGAAATTGAAGAAAATATTTGAAAAAAAATTTTGCAAAATTGTTTTTTTATCAAAACAAGACCTTAAAATTATGCACTTAACTCGAAAATTTAATCAGTTCTAAGTTAAGACATACCTAAGATGCATGCAACATTTCAGCTCATTATGTCCATCCGTTCAAGAGTTATGCTGCAGACAACATTTTTAAATACATACTTACATGCATACATTTTTTTTAAACCTATTATTCTGACTCAAAAACCTCAAAAACATCGAAATTCATCAAAATTATTGATTCGAAAATTTTCACTGTTACAAAGTCTTCTCTTTGAGAAAGTAAAAAGCAAAATATATGGTCCTTGAAGAGAAAATTAGTGAAAATTAGTATTTTAAACTATTTTATAATTCCCTTGTCTTCAAAAGCAATATGGATATGGATTGGTAAAAAATTCTAAAACTTTTGTCGAAAAACTAAAGTAACTACTTAAATACCTGTAATAAAAATTGATTGACCAGCATAAAACGCTCGAAGATCGGATTTTTCCATTTCCCCCTTTTTTAATATTTGTATAAGTTAACTCTTATTTTCTAAAAATCGATATTTATGCTCTTTTCTAATGTACGTGCGAATTCGAGAGCCGAATGAATGCGACTGGAGTTCGAAATGAACATGTACAGTGCCTTGACACTTTTTAAAAATATTCGATTGATCAATACATGCATATTATTTGCAAACCTGCTTATTGAACGATGATAAGCACTATATATTGACTTTGAATTATTCTACCAGTAAATAGTGTATAAATAATAGATGAATAATTTTTTACTCTTATTAGCTGCAATAAAAGTTGCAGCTATACTAGTATCTGGAAATGAGATCGATACTTGGATTACTTAAAATGACGATAAATGTGTTAACAAGTTTAGTATGCTAAAATATGTTACTCACTATTGGGGTATCAATTGAAAATGCGAAAAGTAATGTATATTTATGTTTTCTGAATTTCCTCAGTTAAGAAGAACTATCGATTGTAAAAAATTACGTTTTTCTGTGTGGAATTTTTGTAAGTGAATGGATTTGTGGCAAGAAATGGATATTATTTTTCGTTGCATGGAAGTCGATACCTATAGGTAATATAAGTTAGAAAAGTGAAGCACTATTATAGAAGGATTTTTTTATTTTTTTGATAGCTTTTTTTTAATATATTTCAGTTATATTAAGTAATGTTTTAAATGAATAATTACACAATATTAGTAATCGATTATTAATACTAATACTATTCAATATATGTTTAAATGGAAAGCATAATTTCATAATTAGTTCTGTGATATATTTTTGAGATAGTTACACAGCTTACAAAAAAGCTTCGATTGTTGTTTATATAAGAGAAATAATAGATTTTTAGATTTACAAACTTAGGCCATTATATTAAATTTATATTAAAGTATTAGATGCACAACTATAGTTTTGACAATTGTTATTAATTGGAAAATCTTTTTTGACTTTTTCTGGTCGTTTAAATTTTTGAAACAGAAAGACAACCTTTTTTAAATTACGATTTATTTCATGAAATGTAAGGGATACATCGAACGCTAATTAGTCGTTAAGTTATAGATAAAAAAACTTTTTTGAGAGTTCTTCTTATTCGTAGCAATATTCTATATCATTGCTTCACTAATGATAAAAAAATTCATGCTTTATACTTATCAGATCTGCGAAATTCGAAAATTTATAAAGACCTATCTGCATAAAAAAGAAAAGATATAATTATAGAATTTATCATTTTCTCCATGATTGTGTAGAAGGATAAGAAATTATTAAAATAAAATTGTGAGTTTATTTAATATATTACTAAAGTTTGCTTATACAAAAATTGCTACAAAAATTGCTCCTAATTCGTTGACACGTTACTTCCTAAAACTTGATTTAAATAATTATCATCATTTTTACATTAAAATACGACTAGGAGAGATACTTGGTCTAATTATTCTAGAAATTACTCATTCTCATTAATACCTAACGATTACTTAAATTAAACCACGATTTAGCGTTTTTACCCGTAATCATGCACGCGAATCCTTCCCGGATTTTTACAAATCATCGCACACAAACCGAAGCAATAATTCAGAAGCTCCACCATTCGTTTTCTCAAATTGACCGTAATCAGCTCGATAATTAATATTTGCAACGAGCTACACCCAAACACATATAAACACATATAAACAAATACAGAGATGCTACCTCGCGCATACGAATCCAAGTAGTTCAATTAAAATCGCGCCAGTGTATACTCTGTACATAAAACTTTCTACTTCCTAATTAAAAAATAATCCACTCGCTATACCGGCTAATGCACATAATTAAGCGTTCACTCTAATCAATTACCGGATTTCCATTCCGAGAAATGTAGATAGGAAAACTGTGCGCTATATACCCGGAAAAATGAGAAAAACGCGAGAGCTATCTTGCGAGGTCGCGGAGAGAAAGAGACAGCGCGCTACGGCAGTGCTTTTATGCGATAATTAGTATCAAAGCTCGCGCTGCTTGATTTTCAATTTTAGTATAAAATTTGATTTCAATCACGTACGTGCCCCGTGTTAAATCTTTGTCGCGACAGAGTAATAAATATACTATACTTCTCGTCAAAAAGTACCTATACATATATATAGTTCGATTGCACCGACATATGGACCCTCATAAAAGTAATTTAATCATACAGAATGGACGGGGCGAACAACTCTCTTTCTCTCTCGTATGCCGTCCAGTAGCAGCTTACATATAATACACATATACACACGCGCACGCACGCTATATAAACCCGCATTCAATAACTTCATATCAAAGAAATTCCAATCCCCGCGCAAGCGCACCCAAAATTCGTCCCGCGTCGTTTTCAATCACTCCCCGAGGACCAATTACATCTGCCCCCCCCCCCCAGCCCCTCTTGTAACAAAAACATGAAACGAATGTTAATACCCACGCCCCTCTTTATTAAAACGTCAAGTGGTATCGGCGCGCGCCGAGTCAAAGCGGCTGCTATATACATATACGCTGTGCCTCTGCTGCATCCGGAAAATCGATTTTCGATTAAGTAAAACTTCCGGCCCCCGCGCGGCCATCAATAAAACGGCTCGTCCCTCGCTCTTAATCGTTGCACTGCTGCTGGCTGCTGCCTTTCGAAAACAGAGGCACAGAGGAGGCGACTAACACCATATATATACGTACTGCTGCTCTCGTCTCCTATAAATAATCGGATGAAAATTAACCCTCAGTTACACGCGCACGATTATCAATCTTTAATCGCTCAGCGTCGCGCGTCCACCCCGAGAGAGGAATATACCTACTGTATAGGTACGGCGTCTCTCTGCTCTCCGATCGAACCACTGAATAATGCATCGCCACCCTTTTCTCTCTCGCGCGCGGAATTAGCAATCTCCGGGATGAGAAAGTCCTCTTTCTCTCTTCCTTATTATACTATCGTACGGTATCAATTTTCCATATATTTTCACTTCATGACTCCCGTCATCGCGCGCATCTATTTAAATTCGACGACGGGGACTCGAAAAATCGCTCTTATCTATGCGCCGCGGCGAGAGGGAGAGTTTCTCTCTCGCGTCGAACAATGCGGCAAGATAGTGCAAGATCTCTCGCGCGAGCTCGTTACTTGCGCGGAAGATGCTGTGTGTAGGTAGCTATATATGTGTGGCATGGCTCTTCGTTACGCGAGACCGCGGTTTGATATGTAGGTATATAAGTACCTACACTCGCCCTCGCGCTCTCCGTTGTTTCATGTATCGCGCGTGCGTGTAAAGATGCAAGAGAGTGAGAAGAGAGCAAACGCAAGCTCGTGTTATGCAAGATTGTTTTGCCGGCGTGTGTGGGTGTATAGTGTCTGAGATGCGGTTTTGTTAAAGTACCTAACTTAACAGTTGGGGCTCTCTACAGGTTAGCGAAGTTGAGGGAGCTCTAAGTTATGTGGTGAATGGAAAATAGTTTCTCCCTGTTGTCGAGGTATTGGAAGTTTTTCGAGCTAACATCGAAATTTATTTTTTGACTCACGTGCCCAAAGTACGGCGTAGTTTACGCACTAGTTGCGTAATGTACTATTTCATGATAGAAAGAGTGCACAACCTTCGGGAACCGAATTTTAATGGGGGGCTTTGAAAATTGATTTCTTTTTATCGAAAAATGAAGCGTAGTCCTCACGATTCCGTTAAATGGGCTCTTTTTCTTCAAATATGAGCAATCTAATCTCAAATATACCCTATTTCGTTAAAAACTGATAGCCCTTCTATTGACTGTTACATTGAAATTATTTATGGCGCGGAAACGAGCAAAAAGTTTAGAAAAGTAGACAGCAAAAGCTAAAATTTAAATCTGATTCGTTGAAAAATATTGATTTTTCAGGATCCTATACAAGCAATCAAAGATAGCGTAAAATAATGGTTCAAAATAGGATTCATTAAATCGGTTGAAATGAAGACAATTTTTTAACCACTTCCTTACCTAATCTTGGATTGCTTATAATTTTCTGAAAAATGAAAATTTTTCAACGAATTAGAGTGTAAAGCTTGACTTTAAATGCCTTTAGCGTACTTACCCCCCTTCTTCACTAGTGCGTAAAGCAAACATTTTACGCACTAGGTAGTGCGTAGAATAGAGCATAATAAAGTGCTTTTACTTTCCGTTTATTAGTGCTAGCTTTTACTTTCTATAAAGTACAATCTTTATACACACTCGTGGAAAACGGGTATACTGTACGTACGCTAAATAGGCACGCTATCGTCAAGTTTTACGCACTCACAATCAGTTATAAAAAATAGTAAACGCATTACGTGCCCAAAGTAGGCGTTTTGTGCACGGGTAATCGTCTCCTTTATGCACTAGTTTTACTTGTTACTTAATGCACTATTTATTATCTATTATTATATTTTTATTTCTGTTACTAAAAGTCTGACAGAGTCTTGATATTTTTTATTTGCTGTCTGAAATTTTAATTTTATTCTTCTAAATGTTTCTAGCATTCTCCATAATCAATATTTTTAAAATTTTAATATTTTGTTATTTTATTATTGCATCCGTCAGAATCCTCCTTTAATTTTATATGAATAATACATATTTGTAAACTTCCAAAACGACATTCGCTTTGGTACAAGAGCATTATAATTCTAGCGTCAAATACAATATTAAACTTGCATATAAAGGTGCGGCTAAAATTGGAAATATAGGTATGATAGTATAAGAATATAATACAAAAATACAAAAAATTAATTTTGTAACATTGCATAACTATGAACAAGATTCTTTTACCAATGAATGATTTATATAAAAGCTGTTTAATGAATAAATGTAATTTTAACGGTAAATATGTCGTATAACTAACTGCTTGAAATATAATGAAAAGTAATGAATTTGTTCCTATACTTTGTGTATTTTACTATACTATGTAGTTCCAACTTTTATCAACGTACGGAAATATAACATTGCTTTTGACAAAGATATCTCTACAAAGATGAATGCGAATCGTGTCGTCTTAAAAGCATTAAATATAATGTTATACTATCGCTAAATCCATATAGATTTTTAAATAGATAATACCTTAATTGAATTGTAAACTTGAATTTTACTTTGTTTTTAATTTATTTAAAACAAAAACCCTGGTAGTATGGCCATCAGCTTCGACAACTTTCAACAATTTAAGCAACCTACCATTAGCTGCGCTAACTTAATTAAAGATAATATCTTACTCTTTTAATATTTTTTTAACAATAAGTCATATGTATTCTTAAATATTTTGCTAAATAAAGCATAAAACATCTTCACAAAATTAAAACTTGATGATTTTTTTATTTTTTTAAAAATAAATATTCAATTTGAAGTAACTTTCATACACATTATACAATTATACATATGTGATAGGACGACCATGAATTGATCGTCTTAATAATACACGTGTATCTTATTGCTTCAAAAAGTGTCTGAAACGATGTAGCAGATTTTCAGTGGTAACAACATCGAGCAACAAGAATTGCGGATTTTCTGGATCAGCTTCAGCCTGGAGAACTGTGGCTTCCTTGTAGAGCCACGCCATAGCAGCACTGCCTGATTCGACACGCATCTTCATGACCTTTCTTCCGGTTTCGGATAAAACCAAGTCCTGAATATTGTGTCGCAATAAATCTATGCCTGTAAAAAAAATATATTTATATATATATATATATATTTAAAAAAAAAGTACTGGATATAAAAATATATAAATATTGTACTAATTTATTTATAAATTAAAAAAAAAAAATTAAATAAAATCTAAATACCATCTTACCAGTTGCTTTTGTAGCTGAAATACCCAGTACTTCTTCTGGAATTTCTTCTGACTCTATCAAATCACATTTATTAGCTACTTCAATGAGTGGTCTATTGCCATCTGTTAGTAATCTCAATGTTTTTCGAACATGATCAATTTGTGCTTGTTTATCAGGATGGCTTGCATCAATAACATGCACAATAATATCCTATAAATTACAAATTATAAATATAATTAATTATTGTTTATCACATTATATGTCTGGTTTCTCACAAGGTCTATTAAATTTGTTTTAAGTAAAATCTTACAGCAATCATTGCATCTTCCAATGTAGCTATAAATGGTTCTATAAGTCTTTCTGGTACATCTTGTATAAAACCAATGGTATCAATATATAGAATTTTCATATTGCAAGGAAGAAAACCTTCATGTGCAGTAGTATCAAGGGTGGCAAATAAGTGATTTTTTGGTTGTAGCATCAAGTCCCCTGTTAATGCTGTAATAATATTTTATCTTTTAAAAATATTTACTTACAAACTAATTTCTTGTTGAATCATTTTCTTACTAATTTCTTGTTGAATCATTTTCTACATAAGCTATAATAAATTTTATTTACCTTTAATCAGAGATGTTTTTCCCGCATTTGTATAGCCAACAACAGCAACAGTGACAAATCCTCTGATTTTTCTCTTGTTACGAATAGTTTCCCTGTGTTTCTTTAGCTTTTTTAATGATTCCTTGAGTTGTGATTCTCTTGCTTGTAAGTATAATCGGCGTTTTTCCAATAAATTTATTGCACCGCCTATCTCACTCATTTTTTGATAAATATATGGAAGTTCAGCAAGTGCCACTTGAAGTTTTGCTTCAGGACTCATAGCATGATTTCTAAATATATGTATAACGAGTGAATATCTGTCATAGACAGGTAAACCAAATATTTTTTCCAGCTCTAAAATTTGTACATGTTTCAATGTATTTGTGCTTATAAAAATTGCAGTAATATTTCTTCCACATTTTATTCTTGTTTTGACATTTTCAAGATTGCCACTACCAAAGAGATATTTCTTTTCTAAACTTAGTAAAGGAATGCACATCTTATCAACTACTGTCCAATGAGGTAATGTTTCAACTAAAGCAACTGCTTCAGCAAGTTGTAAATCTCGATTGGTATTAACTTTCTTATCTTTTCCCCATTTAATATAAGGCTGAATGACAAAAGTTCGATGTCCCTTTGCTATAACGCCTAGATACTCATTCGATATTTCACTATATTCAGGATTTGTAAGCTCCCTTTCTTCTTCTACATGGAAAAAAGAATCCTCATACCTGAATCTTGTAACTAAATATTGTGTTTTTCTATGTACAGTCTGTTTGCTAAAAAGTAAACTACTTTTAGCAAGTGGTATAAGTCTTTTAATTACACTATTCATCTTGAATGTGTGATAATCTTTTTAAAGGCAAGGATTGTTTATGGTATTGGTATATTGTAGAGTTCTTTAATCTGCTTCTTCAAATCTTTTTCACATCTACTTTTTGCATAATTACCAGCAAAATAAGATACTGCCATACCCGCAACTGCAACAATAGCAAGTTTATATTCTGAACCAAGACGTATACGTTTGTGAACATTCCTTAAAGCCAGTGGGATTCCAACAATAGCTATAATAAAATTAATAATAAGGTAATTAGCAATTTTTATCAATAGGAATATATATTTTATAGTGTGAATCTCTTGTTGTTATTTTATTATCTTTAACTTTATTATTTTATTTCTATATAATTGCAACATATGACTTAATAATCTTATAACTATTATACGTATTGAAATGAAATTTATACATTATTTTAGAAAAAAGTTACTAAATTAGTCTCATTTGTAATGAATCAATTGTAATCTTTGTTATGCCAACAGTAATGCAGTAATAAATTCTTATCAATTTACTAGTTAATTTTGTTCGCTAAACAAGTAAAATCAATTCACTCTGCATTGTACGTGTCACAAGAAAACTTGTTTGTCCACTCTTCATCCCTAATGCAGCCAATTGGAAAATTTGGTCCAACTCACACGACTGTTAGTAGCAACAGCACACAAATAAACCAATGAATCACAGTTTATAAATACACAATCGAATTCGATAAAAACCTTATCAGAAACCCCCTGAATCAGCCCTCTCGGATACCTTCATCCCGCAACAACAACCTCAAAACGACGAACCATTCTTACCGGCTAAGTAAGTCCAGAGCGAGACTTCGAGGCCGTGCGTGGTGCACTTCTCAAAATAGAGCCGATTGACGTCGGCCGTCGTCTTCAGATCTTTGATGTCGATCTTTGATGCCATCACTATCTAATGAAAATGCACTCGACCTGCAGGGCTGCAGCTCTTCAATTTAACCGAGACGCAAGTCGGCTTTTGATTTACGTCAAGTGCATGATCGCACTCCCGGCAAGTGTTGCAGGTATCCGTACTTGTCTTGCGCACTGCAATGTGTGGACGAGTGGATATGTAACCGCGCTGATCGCCTGATGCAGAAAGAGGTTATAACCGTATAGTGCTGCTTTCTAGTTGTGCGCGTTACGTAATTGCGCGATTCGTCGGCGCGCGCGAGCTTCCGTGCAAAAAGCACGCACACGCGCGCGAAAATGCGCATGCGGATATCGCCGTGAGATGAGGGGAGTTACAATTGTTATGCGGCCTGTCCTGTTAATAAGTAAAAGATAAATTACTCAAATATCATATGGCAATGCATGTTTGTTTAGTCATCTCTTTTCTACAGTATAAAAAAAAAATTAAGAAGGAATTTTACCAAAACATTATCAAGCTCCAATACTCCAAACCGGCGAACCCGCCGCTGCTACAAAAAAACTCTACCTATCATAATCCGGGTCAGGATCGCGCGAACGCATCTATAATTACCACCTCACCCGCGCGCGCGCCTACTTATTTATATCCTGATCATCGTCCGAAAAAAAGTCCCCGCGACATACGCGCTCTAGGCGTATCCATCTCTCTCCCTCTCCCCTTTTTCCTCTTTTTCCTCGTATTTCACACTCGTCTCTCCCACGAGAGAGAACGCAAAAAAAACGACAACGACGTTCGAATGTGCCGCGAGAAACTGGAAATCCGCGCCGTCACGCGACGAGAAATATATTACTTATTACAGTTGGCAACAGCGCCTCGACAGTCGAACGGCGTCAGGGCGTCTTATCAAAACACGCTCGTCGGGTCTATAGGTACGAACTACGAACGTACCGCATATGTGTCTCGCATATGTAATAATAAAGTACAGAAATCTTGCCAGCAAAAATAATAGAAATAATAATAACATTCGGGAGCTAACAAGATAAGCCGGAGGGTTATCTTTCCGACGAGAAGATACCTACCGGGTTTCGTCAGAGACACGACGTGTGCGTGACGCACACCCTGAGAGATAAGGCTACTACAGACTACTCATACGAAGTCGACCCTTTTTATATGTATTAAAAACCTGCAAAGCCTGCTTTTTGAACACACTTCACGAAACACCCCCTCGCCTCTCTCTTATCAATTCGAAGTACGCGAAAAGCCTGCAAGCAGAAGCCTGAAGGCATATATCTCAACCTAGATTGAGACGAGAGAAAAGAAAAGTTTCTCTTACTCTCGTTACTCATTAGTTACACCTATCCTACCTACAGTACCTATCCTCGAGGCGTGCGCGCACACACGCGGGGCGGGGGGGGGGGCGATCGAAATCGCTCGGCGCGAATTCCACAGCGTAAAACGGCCGCGCGCGCATGCATTACATTACAACGAGGCAACGAGCTCTCTTTCTCGTGCGCATGTGTGCACTGGCACCGAAGGTTTTCCCCGTGAGCGAGAAAGAGAGAGGTGCGTAGCGTGTGTTAGCTGCACACGAGTCACGAGAGCGTGCGCTGTGCGTACTATAGATACACACAGTGCGTGCGCGATTAAAAGCTGCTGGCTGTTGGTGGCCGAAAAAACGAGAGCGAGCGCGATCTCCTCGGGCGTGTAAAATAAAAGCGCCACCGCCGCGCCTCTAATCCGCCGCGGTGCGCTCTCTGGGTAACGCCTGCTGGAAGTGTATAAGTAGTAAGAGAGAGAGAGGGAGCGAACGTCGCTCGCGTGTAGTCGTCGGTTGCGGTTAGTCCGTCTCTGTCGCGCACGGAAGGAGGCATGCTTTCTCGGGACGACTTGCACGACGGCGAGTAAGAAGAAAGTGTGTAGTGCACGGTGTTCGGCTGTCTCACATACATCATACACAGACAGCAGACAGTGCAGTGTATGTGTGTGCAAGCAGGAGCTCATTATATATACTCTTCAGATATGGACGACGGGTGCTCGCGTATCTGCGAGGACTCGAGGACTCTCGGGCTGCTGCTGCATCATCATCGTCACGGGGCGGCCCGCTGCTGAGACAGATATATACACATAGAGAGAGAGAGAGAGAGAGGAGAGCACGAGACGTATCATCATCACGTAGACACACGCGCGCTCGCTAGCGTAGCAGTAGTAGAATAGAGTGAGATAAAGAGAGAGAAGAGACTCGACTCATCGCCGTCGGCCCCTCCGTTCGAGGTTACACGCGGGCGTCTCTCTGCTGGGCTCCTCTCGGAGAAGGTGTGTGAGCGAGTGTGTGTGAGAGCGCGCTCTCTCGCGCGTCCCTCGCTGCTCGCGCGCCGTCTCGCGCGCGCGCTATCAATGGACGCGGCCATGTTTTCTCCCAGCAGAAATCATTGCTGCCGAGACTAGGATATCAGTGTGTGTGTGAGTGTGAGAGCGTGTGCGTGCGTGGGTGCGCGGCGCTCGTCTGTGTGCATGTGTTTGTGCACACCGCCGGGAGCGAGAGAGAGAGACAGAGAGAGAGAAGACTTGAGACGGCGACGAGGACCGCGGCTTCGGGGAGGCGCAGCGCTACAGGATGCCGAAATGCGACTCGAAGACCAAGTATCTTCCGGCCACCTTCGCCTGGGCCCTCCTCCTCAGCACGACCACGCTCTTCTTCTACTTCCCGTGAGTAATGCTTTTTTTTCTCTCTTTTCTCTGGTAAGGATGATGGGTGTGGGTTGTTGTTTTTGCAGGGGAGGTTTGGTTGTAGGTAGGTCTGTATTTGACAATGAGCTTTTAAGATGTTGATAAGATTAACCGCTGTTGGAACTTTAAAAGAGTGTACAGCCAACCAATTGCTGAGTAATGCACTAATTTGTTTGAAAATTTTTGCACATGTCGCGCAGAGCTGAACCTGTATTAATGCATGAATATTTAGCAGACATACACGCCAGTGTTATTATTCATTAGGTGATTTAAATTTGAAGGCAAAAAATTGTGTTTGAGCGAATCTATGTGATTTCATCATCAGATGAACTGCCTTATTGAGCGTAATTAGATGGGCTTTTAATTTAATCAAGAAAATTAACCTTGTAGAGCAATAACAATCATTTCTCACTTTCCACATAAATGTAAAAAGCACAAGGGTATGTGTGAAGAGAAATTGGTTTTGATTAGTGCAAGCATTGCTCATGATATTAGTATTATAGAGAAGGATGAGTCAGTGCCAGGGTGTTATTGTTAAGTATACCTTTTAATATTCTGATAATAGGAGGCAGGCCGTGTGCTGGCTTGAAGTTTACAGTATTTTCTAGATAACAGAACTTTACAAGCACACCTAATGAAATGCTATTTATATTCTGAAAAGCAATTAACATTCAAATTATTTTCTTGATATATTTTTTTCATGGCACATTATCTTTTATTGATTATCAAGTATTGATTATTCTAACCTACTTCTCTTTCCTATTTATCATTGAGATTGCTATTGCTGCTTTATGCCTCATGAAATATTTATTGATTCATCAATTTGCTTTTAGGTGCCAGTATTATGTTTCACGATATCCATGGGTCCCAGCATTACAAGGTGTCATCACGTTCTTCGTGCTGGCAAACTTCACGCTGGCTACCTTCATGGATCCTGGAGTAATACCCAAAGGTAAAACTATTTCAAAACAAATAATTTATAGTTTTTATAATAGATTTTATAAAATAAATTTCTCTTTTCAGCTCCCCCAGATGAAGACCGTGAAGATGACTTTAGGGCACCACTGTACAAAAGTGTTGAAATTAATGGAATCACTGTACGAATGAAATGGTGTGTTACCTGTAAATTCTATAGGCCTCCAAGATGTTCTCACTGTAGTGTTTGCAATCACTGTATCGAGGTAAATTGTGTTATTGAATTATAATATTAGACAAATCAATCTATGAATTTGGTATTTATCAACAATATTATTTCAGACATTTGACCACCATTGTCCATGGGTAAACAATTGCATTGGAAGGAGAAACTACCGTTTTTTCTTTTTCTTCCTTTTATCACTGAGCATGCACATGCTCAGTATATTTGGATTATGCCTATATTTTGTTTTGGAGCACAAGCAAAAGCTTAGCGAAGTCCCAACCATTATTGCGTATCCTTTTAAATCTACAATATATAATTCATCTCATATTCATTAAAAACTATTGTCAATAACTTCATTCATCACCAATATATTTCCTTAACTTTAAATTTTATTAGTATGGTGCTCATGGGAATAGTAACGATCCTTTTCATTCCAATTTTTGGATTAACAGTCTTTCACATAGTGCTGGTCTCGCGGGGCCGCACAACGAACGAACAAGTAACAGGAAAATTCAATGGCGGCTATAATCCTTTCTCACGAGGCTGCCTACACAATTGCTGCTACACACAATTTGGACCGCAATATCCGAGGTACTTACACCAATTTCCCAAACGCTCTTGTAAATTGGTAAATCAATATTTGCTTTAACGACATAAGTAGTTCTTCGAATCCTGTAAGTGAAACGAAACTTTATGGATGTCAAACTTTTTCTCGTTTTACTCGTTATAATTGTTTCAAAATGATTTCGATGGCATTGACTGTAACATTCATATTTAATTTTTCAGCTTAATAAAGCCTGAAAAATATTCAGGGAAACGGCGCGGAGCCTGTACGTCCGAAATCTCAACGATAGACAGCGAGAACCAGGTAAAAACCTACATGGATAGCAGCAATGGTGTTAGAAATGCCAGTTCAAATGCTTACAATAAGGTAAGAGCTAGTGGCGTCTTGCTTCCCAACAAGAATATTTCCCCTTTTATTATCCTTGCGCAGTAGCGTATGCTTATAACGCTTTGCGCATCAGTAGACAAGCTTTTACAGATAACTATTTGACGATCTCGTTGTTTCTTAAAAGTACAGATGGATGCGATTCTGACGTCGAGCATGCAAAATTAGCCTTATTCTTTTCGTGATAACGCGCAACAAGACATCTGCGCTTTTAAGTGTAAAAAACATCGATTAACGACGCTTATTACCAAGGTAACGATATCCTAATTCTGTCTCTCACACAGTCTCTGATAATCGAATTTTTACCTCAGACTTAACTCTCGACCAACGATTAACCTTCATCCGCAGTTCCTTAATAACAAAATAAACAAACAATAGTCTCAAGATACTACTTCTCTCTTTCGAGATTTCTCACAATATCCCACTCTCTAATTCTTCCAAAACGACGGCAATGGTAAAAACAACATAATGAACTTAAAAAACAGCCACGCCGTGGCTACCTTTCGTTGACGACTGCTGAACGAGTGTTTTTTCTTTTTTCTGTTTGTTGGGAATATTTAGTTGTCCCCCGGTAGAGACGGCTCGGACACAGATATGGAGCCGACCGCCTCGCAATCGGCGGACTGCGAGCCTACGCCGCCGTTGCAGAGACACGGCTCGAAAAACAATTTCTTCCTGCCACCTGTGGAGAATAACGAGTCTCCCAGGCATCCGCTACAATCACAGCATCGCCACCCCGTGCATTTTCCCAGAGGCAGAGGTAGCCCCCATCCCAAGCCAAGGTATACAATAAACTATGACTTTTTTCACCGTTCTGTCAATCGAGTTTTAAAAAGCTAAGAGATAGACGTAGCTTTTTTCTGACTCACTTCTGTCGCATTCAATCTCACGTAAAATTAACTTATCGTATAAATAATAGTGCAAAAATATATATCATCGACGAAAATAACAAGTTTGGATTAACCGCAAGCTATTTAATTTATGTTTCCGTAGTGCGATCGATATTTTTATTGTCTCGCCGATGACGATGAAAAAATCGGCTTTTCGTCCTCGAAAAATTAATTAATCCGGCGTTGGTTTTAAACTTAATTGATGATACAAATACTCGACCTTTTTTGTATTGATTACTCGAGATGTAGGCTTAAAAGAGCAGGTACATGCATTCTTTTATATATGTATATATTGATTTTAGAGTCTATTTACAAACTTTACAGCATTGTTCTTAATTTAATATCTCCGAACTTGAGAATTTAACTTTTTTAAGCTTTTATGCTTTATGGACAACGCGAATCCGATTAAAAGTTCATATACACTGCAGTACACATATATTTAGAAATTAAATTTCCGTGTAATCATTTTTATAGGCACAAAATTACTTTATAAAAATACAATTAATCGATAAAAATGCAAATCTCAGGAAAAAAGTCTTTTTCAAAATCTTTTTTACTTCCTCATACTCGACAATTAAACGACGACTCGTTATCTCTCAACACTTAATTATTTTCCAGAGGAATAAACGGGTCGCGAAGCCACACGCCGGACCCGCTGACGGAGTCGAGCGGCTCGCCAGCGGCGCAAGGACCGGGCGGCGGTGGCACCGGGCGTCAGGGCGGTGCGAGCCCAACAATGCAGCAGAGGATCAAGGCCATCGGTGTGCCGACACCGCTCGCCATATCCAGCCCCATTCGCAGGTATGTCTTCACTCCTCTGTAAACGATTCGTTATATATATATATATATTTATATACACATTCCGGATCACACCGCTAACACGTAAACATAATGTGTATACTTATGTATAGCAAGACCCCTCATGCAGAAAAACTATATATATATATTTATTATTCCAGTAATTATTCTTATTATTATATATACATATCGATGTTTTGTCTGTCGTTGTCCCCCCGTGCGCGCACCAAATTAACTCTGTCTATATACCTCTATACTGTACTGTTTTTTTTTCTGTCTCATTCTGTATTAACGATTAACTATCATTACTACTACTATATATATTAACATCCTCGAAGCACCGTATTCCCCTCTTGTACCAAACTGACTTATAAATATGCGTACTCTGTCTTTTTTTTATTATTGTTTTTTTGTCTGCCATCTTTCCTCCAAGCAAGGACTTATTTGTATACGTATTATATATATATTTACTCTTGCATCTTTAAACGTGTAACATAAAGGGAATGGAAATGCGCCTTCGATCAACATTTATATATCTAACCGTTCAGAGAGCCTTTGTGACCCTCCCGTCTCTGCCCGTACTATTATTTCTACTATTATTATTATTATTATTATTATTATATTAACAAAACTTGTATACGACACCTATGCTCACGCTGTCACTTTTGTATCTGTCTCTCTGTCTTTCTATTCCCCTTGTTTATATTCTCTCACGCCCAAGGCCATAGCACCGAAAAAAGAAAAGAAACGAAAGCAGTTTGTGCCGACGAATCTTTTTTTCTTAATTTTTTGTCACTCAGCTCTCAACTGATTTACTGATTAAGGGGCTTAGCGAACATGATAAAGAAAACATCTTATCGTTCTACCACTAAACGTGCATATTATATACATATATGTATACGCAAAGAACACGCGGTTCTCAATAGACAGATATATAGTTTAGACAAATCTCTCTTTTTTTTATCGACACACACTCGTCGGACGTTTCTTTCAAATAATTTGTTTTTCTTTTAGTTGAGATCGAACGAGTTTGTCTAACATCGTGAGTAAAACGGACAATACTTATAAGTATTTTTTCAGCAATTTTCAAAGTTCTTATGTACTCACGTTTCTCTCTTTGTTCTCTTTAATATTATTATTATTATTTTTCTCATCCAATCAAGCCACACATTTTCACTGAGAATTCCTTTCTCTTTGTCTCTCTTTTTTTTTGCCACACGTCACGATAAAAATAGAAATCTGTAAACGCAAATAAATCCGTGCGTGCATCATATATAGAGAGAGCTCGACGACACGCTGTTGCTGTTGTTGTAGTAGCAACGGTGCGCGTACGATGATGCGTGTGTATAGAGAGCTTTTCGAGCTTTTCTCCCCTGCACATATGACGCGCTTTGGCTTTCGGAAAAAAATGCAAAAATATTCCGACTCGGGACAATACGACGATCATGCGTGGGAATGCTAAACGCCGACTTTGCTTTTGCTTTCTAGAAAAAGTGTATAATCGTATACTTTATAGTGTCTACAGTTTTAAAATTTAAAACAATTATTTAAACGAAGATTCTATACATATATTTTCATTTACTTTTCCTCCAGCAATGTAACTTTTTCATGTATACACTTATCTACCTAGACTTTCTTGGAAAACCGATTCGAATAATTGTTCTCAGTTTTACAACTACACCTTGTAATCACATAGACCAGCTAGTCTTGCAGCTGTAGCTATGCAATTATTAAAGCGAAGGCCAGATGCAATCGTCATCACGCGCGCGCTCGTACATTAGCATACATAGTTGCGTCTTTATTTACTTCGTTTTTCGGTGGGGGAGATGCGTCGCAGTTATAGCTACGTCTTTTTTTCTTTCGTTGTTGTTTTTTTAGCGTATACTTAGCTCGCGCGGTAGAAAAAGGGAAACGTCTCTGTGTGTCTCTCTGTCTATGTCTCTCTTAGCTTGCACGTAAATCTTGAAGGAGATTATGTGGTATATAGATAAGTTTGTGTCCCACTGCAGGGGGTGGTAACTGCAAGGAGCTGCTTTCGGCCAGTCACATGTTGCGACCTACTGCAGGTAAAACACGAACTTCGTTTCTGCAAGGACGGCTTTTATCTTACTTAATATACTCTCTACTCTGTAGTTCCTCTTTTATTTTTTTTAGTTGTTATATTATTACATTTTATTATATTTATATAATTGTACTGCTTATATACATTTCTTGCATATTATTATTATACATTGTGTTCTCCACTTGTTGTTCTGCGTTGAGAGTACGTTGAGCATAATGTATATATATTATTGTAGCCCATGCAAATATATACATTGTATAATTTATATTTGTTACCTATATATTACATACATATATACTTGTTAGTTGCGCGCCGATTGCGTCATTATCCCATTTACAAAATTGTCACACAATCATCGTTCATCTTTTTTGGCCTTGCAGTCACTTTATGGCTTTTCTGCCTCCCGTCATTCAACATCATTGCCATCCTGTTACTTGTTTACAATTTAGCCGCTAAGAATGATATAGCTATAATTTTTGGAATCTATTTTACTATGTAATTCTTCATATAATTAATACATCCATCCTATGCTCTCATTTACTCCTAGACTCCGCATATTTTTTTATTACAAAGTCGGGATTGGTTGGAATTTAAAACTATTCGTTCTAGAAAATTCTCACGTTTATTTTAATTATTCTATATAGCACTTTTGACTAGACGAAATGCAAATATTTTTAAATTTCACGCCAATACTGATGTCTAATTGCAGTAAGCACTAATAATTCATTATAAAAGTATCAAAGCAAAAAATAAAAAATAAAAAGAATATAGTACGATATAATAAAAAAAAAGTCGCTTACAATTATTTATAAAGCGTGACTTGGAATTTTATCGATTCGAATAAAATGTAGTTTTATTATATCTTATGCAGAAGGTCCTTTTACTCAATGGCGATCACGTGAAACAATAAAATTGCGTTATTGTCTGCATACAAAGAGAATCGACTTGCATTCAGTGATCGGTTTCACTGCATAAAATCGTTATATGTATAGGTATATACTTATGTATCGTACCATTTCTTTTTCTCAATTGCCTCTTGTACACTGGCACTTTACACGAGACTCGCTTTTAGCTTTGAAATTGAACAATAAGAAGGAAAAAAAAACGTCCATCTGAAAGCGTTTTATGAATACATTTCTTTTATTGCTTTATTATAAGAATTTATTAACAGCTTTTAAAAAAAAAATTATCGCCAATGTTAGTATTAATTTATGCTTTAAACTTTATCCAGACTAAAAGAAGCTAGAGCTTAAAGTATTTATATTTATCTGGTACCTTTTTCATTGATCTAACTATATAAAATTTCACGTGGCTTTGTGCTTCTGTATACAAGTAAATTAATCTTTTTGATATCCCCACCTGTAACGAAATACAAAGCAAAACCAAATATCTCCCAAAAGACAAAATTAATCCATCTTCTAAACTAGAGACTCGCTAACGTAATGTGTAAAACCGCTACTTCCAACCAATAAATCGTAATTGCGCGCTCGCACACATTCAAAATTCCAATACAGACGTTGTTTCGTCGTCGTTGTCGTAGCGTCGCTACACAATGCCTGGAAACTTCTATAGGCACTGTAACGAGATTAAAGAGAATCCATCGCGCTCTCTCTCTTTCTCTCTCACCGCGTGTCTACACGTGGGCGCGAGGCGAGCGAAGCGTTATACGATAAAATAAACAGCGGCTGAAGCGCGCTAATGGAATAAAAGAGAGCAGCACACATCCACACGTATACACACATACACATAATTGAGCTTTAATCGGCAACGCTCGCGAGCGTGCGCGCGGATTCGACAAACCGGACGCGTATCGGTGTATAAGATCAACATAAATACGTACGCGTACCGACTTTCACATTCCCTCCGCTACTCCCGAAAACGTCTCAAAGAGAGTCCCCCGAATAAAGTGCCAGTGCTGGGCTGTCATACGACATCCACCACTCGAATGACATTTTTCTCTCTATCTACTTATCTATCTCTCTATCGCGCTTCGCTTATAAGCGCTCTGCCTTACGACCTTTTTCTAACCACCCACCAGTACCACCACCAAACCCTGAATCCACTGTCAATCAACGAGAGCACATCCGAAACTCTGAGCCGTTTTCTTGCAGATCGAACCCAGGCACTCCGACACAGGTCCGTCGGCCGGACTTCATCGGCGTGTCCGACCAACAACAGCAGCAGCAGTCACAGCAACAACAGCAGCAACAGCCACCTGTGGGAAAATACTACGACGTGCAGCATGGCCAACAAGGCACGGGTTACAGTCCTCAGCGACGCTTCCTGTCCGAGAGCGAGCTCGTGCGGCAGGCTAACGAGCATCCGTACGCCCGAACGAACAACACCGTGGACAACATAAGGGAGCTCGCGGGCTCGCCACAGCGTGGGGTCTACACCTGGAAAGATAACTCGCCCGGCAGTGGTTTTACGCCAAGCGGGGCCACCTCGACCGTCGCAGCACTCGCCGCTGCCCATCAGCAGCAGCTACAGCAGCAGCATCAGGCCATGGTTAGCGTTGCTTGCGTTAACGATTGTTTGTTTTTTTTTATTCGGTTTTGATTTGTTTTTGTTTAACAAAATATGTTTATGGATTTAAATATTATGCAGATAAATTTAGTGGTATAGGTAATAATTAAACGGGCTGGCGTTTATGGAATTACGTATTAAGGAAAATAGGTAGTACATACGTAGAATGAAAATAAATTTAGATACACAGAGTTTATTCAAACTTTTAGGGAGAACGCAAACAGATAGAATTTCGATTTTCTATTCTACGACCGGTTGTTTGTTGTGAAACCCAGTAAAGTGAAAAAGTACACAATTAAGATAATTATAGACATCCTTGTTGAGAGAACACATATTGTCGCCATGGAAGCTTGTGTGTAGGACAAACACCATTGTAACCAAACGAACGGGAAGTAAACGCTGGGTTGGGGGAGAGTGAAAAAAAAGGAAGGAGGTCAATAGCTTCGGACGGAAAAAGAGATTAGTTACATGATTGAGTGCTCGTCACTACTTTTATTTTACACAATGACAGTATATTGTGGACTTGGCAGGTTTTGATATATCCAGCCGCGGTGGCGCGTACGTACGTCGATGTACGTGGACGGACGCGTGTGTGTGGGCTTATGTGACGTTGAGACGGTATCGGGTGTCATTGTGACAAGGCTGAAAGCTCATGTCGCGTGTGGAATAGTAACTTGATTGGTTTAAAGGCCGTATCGATTGAGTAAAAATAGAAAAATTTATGTTAAAATAAATTAAACGCGAAGCGAGGCGCGATATTTTTTTAGAAAAAAAAGTGTATATGGTTAAAACAAACCTTTTCAATTTGTCAGGAGTCATAAATTTCTTGTGTTGCTAAAATGAGATTAACAGATAAAAACAAACAAAAACATTTCAGTAAATTTAAAAATAAAAAAGAAAAAAAAGTAAGCTTCAATGTTTTCCTCTTGACTATGTTATACTATGCAAAGTATAATAATATGTGAAATTAAATCGTTGCAGAATTTTCGTTAATTATTTTCAATCGGCGAAAGTATTTTTATGCACGTGAATCGGATATAGAGACTTCAGACATTGAAATTCCAAGTGTTCCTTCTGAATTTATTTCTGTTCAATGCACGTACTAAATATAACGGGATTGAGTGCCGCCGAATGTAAATTATAATGCAGTCTAATGCAGCTCGAATAGCACGAAAAATATCTTTCAAAGTAAAAACCGATTCTAACAAAAATATCTTTAAAAGTTCAATTGTATTTTATTAATTTTGCATATTAACCTATAGTTTTGTATTTGTCGAAAAAGCTCTAGTAAAATTAGAACATTGACAGTATAACTTTTTAACATTTTTCAGGATACAGCTCAATTAAAACTAACATTATTATTCAATTCTAGGGTGGTCCGGGCTCACAGCGTCCGCCATTGCCGTACGATTATTATCGCTCCAACCCAACAAGTCCAACGCAGCAGCCGTACTCGGCGGCGCCTCGCGCCGCCTACCACCCGGTGGTGCGTGGCGGCGTACCCGTCTTCCCACCGCACCAGTCTCCCCAGGTGAAGCGTAAGACGAGCATGGTCACACCGACGACTCCGACGTCCTCGGCCTCGGCCACCAGCCTCGTGACAGCCAATACTGGTGGCCCCGTCGGTGGCGGTGGTGGTAACGGTGACAATCGGCGCAGGCCCATGTCATTCGTCCGAGCGCTCGAGATGACCGACTCCATGGAGATGGTCCCGCCAGCCGGTAGCGCTGGTGTCCTGGGAGTCAACAACGACACGAGGTCTGGCTCCGGTCAACGGCCCACGACGCCCACGCCCGATCGTGCCAGCGTCTACGATATGAACTACGAGATATCCGTATAGCGTAGCTGTTACGTCTCCCCGCCGATATGCGGCTGGAGGGAGATAAGACGCAACTCGCCCAGCCTCGTGGACGTGCTCGGTAATACCGTCAGCGCCACAGCCTCAATCAAGGCAGCCACGGCGACAACGACGACGACGGCGGGGGTGGCGGCGGCAATAAAGGCCAAGGCGAAGGCCCACGGCTGTCAGGTTTCCGTCTAAAGGGGCGCTCGCACTCGCGTGACGCAGTGTTTTCTCTCATCTTTTCTCCGTGCGACGAGGCGTGTGTGTGCGGGTTCAAGAGAGAGTGAGAGCCTTTTTTTAGGGAGACTTCTCTTAAATTTGAGGTAGAGTGGGAAAGAAAGAAAAAGAGAGAGAGAGCACTCTTGCGGCTGCTCGACTATGCGATATGATATCACTTTTTTATTGCGAAAAATATGCGAGAGAGGACTGCTTTTGTCGTGAGGTGTGATACTCGTGCAAAAGGATAGTAATGGATCGTCCTATTATTGCTCAGAATAGCTGTTGGTCGGCGCTATTGACTTGCGACATGATATTTTTGCATGGGGTTTGCGACTCTGTAGGGAATGTTGCTTAATCCACATCTAAGGTTTATACTTCTTATGATCTTGTTAAAGATTGTTGTATATGCGAATACATTTTAAGAAGTTTATAAGATGTGTAAGTAAAGACGGTAGATACGAAGATGTGCATTAAACGGCAATCCAAGTTATTTGTGTATAAAAATATTATAAGTAATCAATAGCGCTTCCAATAGTCGAGTACCTGCTACAGGGATGATCTCATAGGATTTTTTTTCCAGTATGGAAATTTCGAGACACGAAGTTTTAGAGCCATTTTTTCAGTGAAAATGTGCAATAGATTAGAAAATATATATGCAATGCAGGTGGCAGATGGTTCGAGACTGAAGTAAATTTTTTGATAAAGGGAGCGGAAGATGCGTAATGTTTTGACGAATGCGTACGAAGCTGGTCGCGTTTGACTTCTCGTTATCCGAACTCTTTCACCATACTCTTTTTACTCTGCAGGAATAGCTGACAGGCGTCCTTTGTTGTGTCCGGATTTTGTTTTTGTAGAAAATACATGTTAAGGTCAGTTAACAAGAATTAGTACATTTTTAATTATTAAATAATTAAAATAAAAAAAAAAAAAAAAAAAAAATGCGACGAACTTGACGAGCACCGTGAGATATATATATATTTATGTATAGATCATAACGTTTACAGTATACAACTTATAACATACATCACAGAGATATTATAAGGCAGCGAACACTAAATATAGTTTAGTATATATAATATAAATTAAAAAATCTTTTAGTGTTTTGAATTCCAATATTTTTTTCTTATTTATTTATTTAAAGAGTTTTTTCGAAACCAATGAGCGATGTAAATTATTGAATTCTTTATTGGTTATATCTGTTTAAAACAGTTAATATGTTTTTGCGTCATGAAACGCGATATGCATGGCGATAAGTGAAAATCAAAATTTTAAGAGGCGGACAAATGATAGCAATTATCATTATTGTTATAAATTGTATAATGTATAATGTTTATATCGATTGGAATGTACAACATAAAGAAATTTACGATCAATCCATTTAATTTCTATCTTTTTTTTTATTACATAATCTATAAGCAAAATACATGTATGCGTGAATAAAAAAATGAAAAAGAAATGTCTGATGTCCATTAAGAGAGTTACTTAACCGAGATGTCATCGTGAAGCTAGATTAACGAATTTTGTGTAAAATAATCGTGAATTGTGTAGCAAATTTTTAATATTCAATCAACTATTTAATGAGAAAACTATTTATACGTAAAACGTGGCGGACCAACGAATTTTTTGGTGTGGTTTTGCCCGTTTTGGTTATGGACAATGGTTGGTGGTTTTATTGGTGTGCCCTGAAAAAAAACTAACACGATAATCTTCACGAGTGCATGAGTAAACGATCATGTGTGGATGTTACATTGCGAGACAGGCAAAGGAGTAAAACTTTAGCCATACGAAAGTACATATTAACGACTGCCACGAATGTAGTTTATTGGCAGCGGAACGACATGAAACATTACAACTTTTTTTTGTTGAACAGAGAATAAAAAACTTGTAATATATACATATACATAAATATCTATAAATTGCGTAAATTAACTTACTCCATGCAGACAATTAATGTCGCATTCATATGGATTCCCAATTTTTTATGTGTAAAATAAAAAAAAAAGAAATCTTTCACCAATGATCGAAGCTTCCGAGATTCTCTGAAATCTCATAATGAAAAGACCAAATCATTTTCATAACAGCACTTGTTCAACTCTTGCATAGTGAACCGTGCCAAAACAATCCATTAAACATACGTTTATTTGCGATCGTGTATATTTTCAATATAATCGACTTTTCTCCGCAATCATTGTACTCTTTAAAAAAAATAAAACAAATTCGTATTCCGAATTGAAGTCTCGAGAGAGCTTCGATGACTATGGTCGAGAGAGTAAAGTAATAAATAAAAAATGAGATCAATGACGACATAAACAAAAATTGTACAAGATGCGACGAACGTTTTAGTGTTTGTAATTTGGTGTACTTGTACATAAATGCTCGTTATTGCTAAACTTTAATGTAAATACGTATATATTTCGGTACTTTGCGTATCGTCACTATTCTATAAAAATAAAAACGTGAAATTATAATTTCTTTTTCTGCCTTATTATCTGCATATAAAGAAGATGAGTACTTCGACAAGCTGTATAAATGAAAATATTTTTTTTATAATTCTTGGTAGCTAGAGGTATGCCTTTTTATTGTTTAATTTCTCAAATTACGAGTGACAGAGTTACAAGATATTTTTGTTTGGTGTGATTTTTTTACTAAAAAAAACACAGTGTATAGTAAAAAATTCAGTGTTTTATTTAATGAGCGTATACATAAATATAATAAATTTGTTTTTTAAAAATTATTATTTTCATTTTACTTGATTTTCCTCTTTCATTATGTTATCGTTTGCATATCCACATAATGCATCATTTTAGGTGAAACAGAAACTATAGCATAATAATGATCAATAATTTTAAACAAAGGAATTTAGCTTACAAATTTTAACAATAAAATTAGTAGTCTACATTTTCTTTTTATCTTACACAATTTATTTCATTTGCTTGCGTTACACCTAACTGATAAGCGCTTGTGTAATCATCGATTTTTTTTCATTAATAGTCCAGCTGCCCGTTTCTGCTGTTCCTAGAAACGCCTTTGCCAAGGAAGGCAACATAGAAATTAAAAAAAAATCCATTTTGCTTTTGTAAATATTTTTATCTAAAAAGTCGTTTTGAAACGATAACATTTTCTACGTAATCTTTAGAAAATTTTTATTTCTCATGTTATAAAATAAAAATTAAGTATTTATAATTTTATTTCGAGATTTTGTTATTTATTTTACTTTTTAAAATTGAAACAAAATAGAATATATTTAAGGTAGTTCATCGGCCAATGACGTCATAAAAATCACAATATCGCAAAAATTGCGCTATAAGCATATTAGGAAGACACACAATACCTGCCGTGGCCATTTCGAGGTTCCCTCTAACACCAAAGATTTTCTTACGTATTTTGACCTCCTGAA
>JAPYZO010004173.1:0-23305 GCA_030522905.1 Torymus flavipes | reverse complement strand
GGGAAGGGTACATTTTATATACGCGAATTTCCCGGGAGGGAGTGTTCACGCTCTATCATAGCTAATTTTCAACTCGCCGCGAGATGCGGGGGCCCGGAAATAGGATCCGAGATGCGAGGAGGAGGAGGAATGTGTGTTTGCGGTTGCGTTATTTAGGGTTGGGGTTTTTCTTTTCGTCGGAAAGTGGAGTGTACGTTTCCTGTTGATTAATGGAATTCATATTCGCGTCGTCGCTTAATTGGGATGAAGTTGATGGGTGATTTTTTGTGGTCTATTTTAGGGAATAAGTATCTTAGTCTTTATAAATGTATGATTTTCTATTGGTTGTCATTGATTATTACTATATATCAGACTTGGTAGTAGGATCGAAGCTTCTTATGTGTTAGAAATTGCAAAATCTTTTTTCAACCCTCTACTTTGAATTTAACAAAATCGTTTTTATCCTTTATAATTTATTTTAAAAACAGAAAATTAATTAAAAAGATTATTTGTTATACAGATAAAGGTTTTGGACGATAGTGAAAATTTCTCAAAACAATTTATATTAGATTACAGATTAATCTGCGCATATATCAATTGATAATTTGAAAAATATTAAAATAACAAAAAAGAAAAAACTGATATTTGCTGAATTGCTCTATTGTTGTATTGAAAATATTTCATGACTTTCCCTATCAAGCCATCGGGTATATATACAATATAAATTATTTGATCAAAAATATGATTATCTAGTTGAATTCATATAATTATATATTTTAATTAACTATTAACATGCCATTGTAACTATTAACATATATTTTTTAATAGTTACCATGCCATGTTAAATAGAAACACGTTGAGGAAACATTTTTCTCAGTTTATATGTTTTATGTTTCTGCTTTTGTGATAGTGGATTCCCAATTTCTGTTTTCCCCCAAATTATGATATTATACCTCCTATTGAGTAAAAATCATTTCTATAAAATGAGAAATAAGAAAATTATATAGAAATATAAATTATGCAAAATCAGAAGTTTGGTACATCTGGACCAACTGAAGCGGTAAAGAAAAATAAGTGTGATAATCCAGTAAAAATTACAATGAAAGTCCGACACTTTTTTTCCTGGACTGTTACGGTAATGCTTACGAACCGCTTCATTAGTTTCACGTTTATCAAACTATCACGCTATAATTTTTATACAAAACATCTTTCCGCGTACACTTTGCTACCATACTACCAAACAACTCAAAAATTCACAATTTCAATAAAAAGCTTCGAAAAATTCTTTATTCTCATCCAACTTCCCCAAAGTCTTCGAAAGCCCCTATTTTTATACATCACGCACCCACAAACCACTCCACATGAAATTCAAAGAATCCCGCGGCGAATCCCTCTCTCGCGCGAAAAAGCTTCCGACAAAAGCCAGCAGCTCCTCTTGTCCCTCTGTCTCTGTCCCGCTATCAAAGAACCGACACACAGAGCAGTCGCCGCGCGTGAATCGCGGTCGGTTGGAGGCGGACACCTCTTTTTTCATCGAACGCCACTCTCTCCCTCGCGCGCGCAAATTCCGTTCCGCGTTCAACGCCTCGCCTCGTGCCTCCCGCGTTCGTAAATCTCTCTCTCACTCTCTTTCTCGGCCGCTATACGAGGCGAGGTTACAGCCGCCGGTGCATTACGTTGATGCACTATTTATAAACACGTGCGCGCACCGCCGCCGCCGGCGCTTTTCGCACTTTGGCGCGGGTGGCCGCGGTCGCGCAAGATGCCAAGAGTATATACATAAGGTAGATGTGGATGTCGATGGGGATCAGCTCGCAAGGGGTTATCTTATCGAAGGTGTCGCTTGTAGGTGTAAGAGGAGAGGGAGAGAAACGGAGGAGGTTTCGCGGAACGAGAGTGTCGGAGATTTGATTGAATAGGACGCGCTGCGGAGGGAAAGAATGCGCGGAAGCTAAAAATAAAATATATCGCGTTGCTGTTTTGGGAATGGGATTAACGTACTTTGTGCGATAATTTATTTTTCGTCTTATCACACTGGTATAGAAATTTATTTATAAATTGAATCATCTTTCGCTCTCAATAAGCCATTAGATTCACTTATTAAATAAACACTGGTAGAAACTTAACGATATTTTATAGCTAACGTGTTAGTTAAATGGAAGGATTTTGAGCAAAAATCACAATGCAAAAATAATATACTTAAAATACATATTTTATGAAGTGTATAAATGCCATAATTGATTTCGGATTGGTATACATAATAAATTATGAACTACAAGCAATATTTTATTTTAGCCATAAAGTTATCTGAAAAAATAGCTAGCTTCTGCTTAATATTTCTACTGCGAGACGTATTTTTGTTTTATTCTGTTCACGGAACTACATTTCTAGAACAACAAAATGTACAATTACCGCCATTAAAATTGTTCTATTTCATTCTTGCAGGGGCAGCACTTGCGCATTCATTTTTCACCTGACAGCCATGTAACTGTTATGTAGCTTTCGGTGTCTGAGGATTAATTAACACTAAAATTGTGAAGTGCGAGTTTGCGGTAGCTTCTGGCAGTGCCGCGCCTGTCGTCGCTTCCGTTTTTGCCCTCTGTTCATGCTTTCTAATGTATTACGTTAACAAAGGCGTGGCTTGGAGTAAAATTTATTCATTTTCTTACCGTTTATTCTTATGTTAATTATAAATATAATTTGCGCTTGTTTTGGGCAAATTTTGTAAATATCGTATTATAGTTTTAATTAAATTATTAAACTATATATTAAGTGTTTCTTCCCCATTTGCGCTAGCACTTGAAAATATATTGAATCATCCATCCTTCAAATTGCTTTCATCAAAGAATTTCAATTATTACACTACACTGAAGTGCAATAAGTTTTCTTCCCGTACGACTTTTAAAAGCAATTAATATACAATACACACAAGATCATTACAGCAAGTTAAGCGAAAACTTTCTAGTACACTTTAAACAGCTTCAACATTTGTCATCTTCCTTTCACTTCCTAGCCCCCCTATATAACAGCCAACAAACGCCTACTCCTCTCGCTACTACACTTACTCTCCGCGCTCGCAAACAAATCACCTCGTCGGCGCGTATATTTTAATTCCCCTCTCGCCTCTCTCCCTGGGAGCTTGCACAAAAGCCTACGACTCGACTCCTACGATACCTCTCAATTACTCCAATTACACGTTGGCCGGCCTCCCTCGTGAAACCGTCCATGCGCGGAATCGCACCTAAGTAACAGCCACCCGCGCGACCGCTCGCTTCTTGTCAGTCTCTCTTTCTCTTGTCTCGGTCCACCTGCTCTCTCCCTCGCATTCCCGCGCCGCAAGTTTCCAAGCGGCGACGGCGGTGAGCGAGAGAGCAGAGGGATCCCTGCGGGCTAAACCGATTCTAAATTTGTTATTTACGAGGCTAATAATAAAGCGGTGGGGAGGTGCTGCTGCTGCTGCTGCTACTGCCCCGTCGTGAGATGGGCGTCCGCCCGCGAGTGGAGACCTGTGTCGCGCTAAATCACAGAGACGCGTGCGTGGAGACGTGCTGCTGGTTGCCGCGTATTGTTTTTTCCCCAAGCGCCCGATTGCCGCGTGATTTTATGCTGGTTTGAGGCTCTTGCGAGGAGGTGAGAGGGAAGAGCGTGAGAGCGGTTTCGCTTGTAAGGAGATTTCTACGAAGCTATGTTGGAATGAATGATGCTGATGTTGATGTTCGTCTAGTGTGGTTTGCAGGTACTGTGAATATGGACGTTTTGGGTAAATAGGATATTTTTGACGTACTATGTGAAGAAAATTTGTATGCTCACGTGATAAGTGAAATATGTATTATAATTAAAATTTAGCGATTGTTATTACATGAAATTTATTTTTTATTTAGGTAATTCCATAAATTGTAAGCCATTGTAATATGTCCATCAATATGATTTCAGCAATATCCTATGATAATTATATATGAGATGCACTTTAGAAGTATCATACATTGCCAACCAAAAATCGGCAGTGTGATAAATATAATATGATTAAATTTCAATTTTTACTACCACTAATAGGCGATCTATCATTAGAATAATATAAAGTATTATAAAATCACACGAAAAATATTTTGTAAGTTATTTATAGGAAAACCGATAAAACAAGTCTTATGTACATAAGAATAAATAATACATTAATTTGCAAAAATGGTAGTACAAGCATTTCTATTCCCTTACAATGAAGAAATATATAACTATATATTATATTATCTTTTCATCTCGGGAAAAGAACTATAATCGCCCGATTTAACTGCGGCCACCGCCAAGCTCTCTTATACAATAATATCCAACCTGCCCTACGGATCCGCGCGCTAGTGAAGACGTAATGGCACCGGGAGCAATTAATACCCGCCGTCTTAATGCAATCATTTAATAAGTCGCGCGCCGGGACGAGAGCTCCGCATTAGCCGCGGGAGTCCACATCCATGGCGCGCGTTTGATTTCTCGCGCGCGCACGACGGCGAGCCATAATCATCCGTCATCTCTCTCGTGGCTGAAAATCCACGCGGAATTAAGCGTTTCTCGGAGAGCTTGATTAGAGAGCCAGGATTTACGCGACGTGGATTGATCGGCTCTTTCGGCTATTTGCATAGGCGGGCTTGATCGATCGGCCGGACATTTTTCACTGTATATATGCGCGCGCGTCTAGGTGAGTTCATTGAGCGGTGGGATATTAATGGCCGTTTTATTGAATCGTTTATACATCGGCCTTTGTGCGCGGCCGCGGCGGACGATGGGGTAACGAGTCACGCATCCATGATGCTCGCGACTGAAAAATGTAATGATATTTTTCACGAGCCGCAGCTGAGTGTCGTGTGTGTGTGCGGTGCGGGATTGGAAGCGTTTTTGCGCGATATAGGTTCGCGAGATGGGGATTAAGTGCGTGACTTTAAGTTAATTAATGGAGGGGAAAAAAATTTATAGAGGCTTCTGTGATTGATTTGTTATAGTGTTATTGAAAAGTCGCTTTGATGGGTGGGATGAAAAATTTGGTATGGTGAATAACAGAGGAATGGCGAAAGAAGGTTTGTAAATAGTTGTGGCCATCCAAAGTTTGAACTATTTTTTTTTCGAACGGATATAAAAATGGATTTTTTTTACAGGTAAAAATAAAAAAATTAATTTTTATTCAGATCATTAATAAATGTGCTATATTATAGATATATAATATTTCAGTATTATTGAAAACAAGTCTTTCTAAAATTCTCAAATTCAAATAACTTTTAAGAAATTTCATGTAAATAGAAATTGAATAGAACTCCGATAAATTGCGGCTTTACTGATAACCTCTATTATCCTCGCCAAAGTTCGTTGACTATGTATTTTAAACTAGCTTTTGTATACATACAGTCATAACTTTGGGATTATACTTCGAGCATATTAGAACGTCATTTCCGCGCCTTCTAATCCCATTAAGCGAAGAATCGTGCATTCGAAACAGTTGTAAAATGGCCAGATATTTACGATTCTGAGACAGAAATATCATCTAACCATCGTCGAAGTAGTCCTTCCGTGGTCGCGCCCACGCTTTCACGTATAATTCACTGATTACAGTCAAAGACTCGATGGTTTACATATACAAAGGACATAATGCTGATTTGTTGATGTAAATTATGATCGAATCACGCAGTGCAATACACTAAAATTAATATGTGTTTGTTTAAATGTATATTCTTATTCAATAGAATCGTGTATGTAAATATCTATAGAATAATAAAATTAATACACGATAAAGTTATATGTAATGAATATAATTCTAATCGAATCTAACGTATTACTTAGCATACACATTTAGATTGAACAACAGATCTCAGCCATGATCAAAACAAGAATAGCATTCGCTATCGCAAATAAACCAAACGAAATCTCGCATACACTTGCTCCTACACTCATATCGAATGCATATCCAACACAAAGCATCTCCTCTCACAATCAGAACCACTACTACTTACCTCCAACACCGGCAGCATCCACCAAAAAGAAACCTGCACGCTCTATCCCGGCAAAGGAGTTCCTACTGCGCGGGCGAGCGAGAAATAAAGAAACGATATCTTTCGTTATCTCTCTCTGTCTCTCCTCGGTCCATTGTGCCTCTTGCCGCGCGGGCGCGCGGGTGTAAAAAATGATCGTCATCAGCGGCTGCTGTTATTACGAGTCTTCGATAAAAATCTACATGGGATATGCCCAGTGCCTCGCGCTGCCTTTCTCTCTCTCTCTCTCTCTCTCTCTCTCTCTCTCTCTCCCTCTCCCGTGGCCAATCATCGCCCTGGGTTATGCCATTGTTGCGGCTGTTTTACGCGTCGTTTTTGCCGACTCTGCGGTGTATAGTGTGCTTGATGACTCCTCCGCATTGGGAGTGTGCTGCTCGCGTCGTCTTTTTAGCTGCGGAGAGTTGCCGATAGTAACTGTAAGAGTGTATAGTGCTATTGCTTTGTTTGCGCGTGAGTTGTTTGCTACGCGCGGAGGGGTTTCCGAATGGGAGCGAGTCCGCGTTGATTCTGGGATAAAAATGGTCGATTGAGTGTACGATTAATTTCTTCGTCGTTTTTAGCAGAAAATTATTGGATTGTTGTTCCTGTATTTTGAATGGAGGCAATAAGAGTTTAGAAGTAAACTTTGATTTAGAATTTCATACTTCTATTTTTACTTGTTTATAAATCGTTAAAGAAATATATATGTAGCAAAAATATTTATATACAATTTCTATTGTATGTTCTGTTTAATCTCCCATGCTAATCGACATACTAAGATTGTTTAAAATTAATTTTAAAATCTATTGCAGAATAGTACAGATTACGTCTGAATGCAAAATGAATTATACCTAATAAAATAAATCAAAAGTCTTGCATTTTCATATAAGTCAGTGATTTTTATAGGCAATTTCCAGTATCAAAGTGTTTAATACATCCCATCGTGGTAGGTACTTACAAGGAAATCGATTCTTTAAAAAGGTATATAATATGTACGGCAAATTGTTAAGATTATTTTAGTTTCCCAGATTTATCAACGCCAAGCAAATGATCATTAGCGAAAAATACACACACACACACACATAAGTGGACGAGTAAATTGCTGCTTTCCTTTACCGAGAAGCGGAATTCTCTCGACTAACCAAGCGAAAAAGGTTTGCACCGTACAGGCGTGTCTCTCGTTTCTTCTCGTTCTTGATACTAAAAGCCCCCGCGGCTTCTCCCATTACGCATTTTAGGCTGAGACATGTAAGTCACGCTGGATATTACATTATACACCTTCTCGTAAATTGTAATCAAACAATGGAAAACTTGATACAATGTTTGTAATCATCGCCTTGAGGAGTTTAATGTTCTTTTAGCAGTTGAAATTTGAAATGTAATATTGCATAAATATTATTTGCATCAGTTCTACAATTTAAAAATATTTAGCGTTTAAAGTATTTTTATTTTTATTTCAGATTATTATATTAAAATTGTAAAATATTAAAGTTTTTTTGAGCTTGACCAATTTATTCTTTATATAGTTTTTAAATAATATCAAGCAAAATATAGTATTATAAAAATATTGATAATTAATGCATGATTTTATACCGATTGTTTTATATACCAGCTTAAAATTTATATTCGATATTTTTATACTAAAGATTAATATTAACACATATATTCATAATTAAAAATAAGTAATAATATAAAAGGCTGATGCTATTTGTACGACAGAAATATAGTACGTTACTCCAGAGTACAAGTTCTAAAACACCTCACTTTGTTTTCGTTTTGATATCTGACTATAGAAATCATATCCCATTATATATACATGTGTACATAAACTTTGTGTACATAAATCTGTCGTATAAATAGCAGAGTTGAATAAGTATAAAAACATTCACCATTTAGAACTCAATATTTCACCGGACATTCAAAATTTTTGTAAATCCTGAACTTTCACAAACGTTCGATTCGAATTTCGAACTCACTACTATAGCGCGAAAAAACAAACATCATCCTCCAAGCAGCCTGAACATTGCTCTCAAACAACAAAACAACATCAGGGCTTTCCATGACGACGCTCCGCGCTTGTTCACCCAGCTGAATTCCTAGCAACGAGTCTCTCAGTTACACAAGCTCCGTCGACGCAACCAGGCTGTACTCCTCCTCTTTCTCACCCCGTAGGCCCTCTTCACTCTCCGGATCCACATACGCATTCGCAGGAAGCCGGAAACGAGCTCTAGATAAAGAAGAAAAAAGTCATCGACCGGTGCGCGGAGCATGCAAAATTCAGCCAGTGATACGACAGAGCGTAAAATCATCATCATCATCCTCCCCCTGCGACACGGCTGACGCGTAAGCCACAGGAAGAAGAAAAGGAAGAAGAGGACAGCGACAACGAAGAAGCTGTCAGCGCAGCGAAGATGAAGGTGAAAAAGACGACGCCGAAGATGTCCGGGCTGGTCGTCGCCGCGCTGCGCAATCTGCGCGACGCCCACGGGTCTACCGCCAAGGAGATCATGAAATATATCATGGCCGAGTACAACGCGTCTGAGGCGACGGTTCAGCGCCAAGTGAGTTGTCGATTTGGATTTTTACTTTTTTTTCTGCAAGATTGGATTAAAATACCAACTAGATCTTAATTGAATTTTTCGCGAGTTTTGTTGTTAATTTACGTAACCAAATAACCATTATATCTTGCAATTAAAAATATTTTAATGATTTTCCAAAGTCGCAGTAAAAATTAACAAAAATCCTTTAATAGGTCATTTTTAAATACTGAAAATAGTCTTTCTTTTGAAGAAAGCTTTATTTACACTTTTACAATCATGAGATATATTTACATTCTATTCAAAGTTTTTATTACAAAAGAGAATTAAAAAATATCTTATCGTTCATACAGTTAAAAACGGCCTTGAAACGAGGCGTTGAATACGGCATCCTGAAAAAAACAAATGCCGGGTACAGCCTTAACACGGACGCAGAAGTCATCGGGCCGCTCGACCTGGCGCAAATGGATAGTTGCGGCAAGAAGAGTAAGTTTTTGATTTGATGAATTACTCACGGTCCCTATTAAGTTCGAATTTTGATTACTTTAAAACAACGTTAACTTTGACATATTTTCGGTTACTCAATCGTTTGTTTAGTGTTTACAAAATACCCTATATATGATAAACATAAGAGGTTTAAATGAAAAATTTAAAATTATTAATGTTACACATAATTTAGAAAAAAATAGCAAATCAAAATTTATTGCTTTAAAAATATTTCACTTAAAACTATATGAAGTATTTAATTTGATAAATATAAAAATTTTGAAAACGATAAATCTTATTCACATTATAGAAAACGTTAATTTCACACCATTTCTGCTCGATTTAATTAGAAATAAAAGTAAACAAATCTATCATCTCAAAAACCATCAACAATTTCTTCGCATATACGATCATTTCCCAAAACAATCAATTCTAACCAGCATAACCTAACCAGTCAACTCTAACCTCACTTCTCTCCACTTCAGGGAAACGCATGTCCTGCAAGCCCAAGCGTAAATCTTGCAAGCCCAAACGCAAATCTTGCAAGCCCAAACGCAAATCTTGCAAGCCCAAACGTCGTCGTAAGCGCAACCCATGCGGCACATGCTCGGCTCGTGGCCGTCGCGGTGACTGCAGCAGCGGTCAAGCTATTAACATGGTGCACGAGGGCACGCCTACCCTCGAGGAAACGAACCAGCGCGGAGGCAGTGGCAGCGACGGTAACAACGACGCGGACAAACGCAGCGACGACGAGGTGGACCAGGAACAACAACCGCAGCAGCGCAGTCGCAGTCGCAGCAACAGCAAAGCCGGCGGCAGGCGCAGCCGCAGTCAGAGCCTAGCGCAGAGCCGGTTCTCCGGAAGCGGGGACGATGATGAGCAGGACAACGATTGAAAAGAGGGGGAGGGAGCTTTTTTCTCTTTTGGATAAAATTGTGTAGTGTTTTTCGGCTTTTAAATTCCGCACCCTCCACGGGAGGGTCGTGTATTATTGTAGTCGTGTGTAGGGTGCACGCGTCTGTGTACTCATGACTTTCCTCTTTTCTTAAAAAACTATTTTTGGTTTTAGTGACTGTTTTTATACGCGGTATTTATTGTATGTAGATTCTTGTGGTCGGACGGAGCTTTTTAAATTTTTTTTTTTATATTGTGCAACCCTTTTCGATCTGGTTTATTTATATGATGAATAAATTATCTGTGGTATCTTTACAAAAACGAGTTTTATTTATTTTATCATTACCTTAGTTAAGTATCGAAACGATAACCTTCTTCCTAAAAAAAAATTAAGTTTTAAGATTTAAAATTTTTGAAAACTATATTAGTTTTAAATATGAATTCGCTGACATTTGAGATTCTATTGTAATATTTTTCAATAATTATTTTATCAAAATTAAAATATTGTTATTCATTTACGTTCAACTTAACTTATCTAAAGATTTGTAATAAATCTATACAATATAAATTTAAGAACCTCAATTTTTTTATAATCCTAGTAAATACACCTTGAAAAACGGCTTCTAATTGTATCTCCAAAGAGTTCATTGATAATTAATAGCTTAATATTTTGCAAATACTTCAGTCACATATTATTGATTCCTTAAAAATCAATCATTCAATTACGACGAAATATTTCACGAACCCTGTGTGTAAGAAAAGTCGCCGTGCGCGTTATTGAAGCCTCATTATCATGACAAATCGTTAATTTCGTGCTCCGCGACTCGCTTGGGACTCTCTGCGATTCGCTAAACGGAGTCGATTTTTAAGTGCCGGAGCTGTAAACAAACTCCCGAAGTCATACATTTCTTCGATGCCGGAGGTCAGCTCGTGCGAGCGCGGGTTACTTATACGCGTACGCGAGAAGATCGAGAGGTAATCGGTCGTGTTTGCCCATAGGTCTATTAATATAGCTCGGTTCGCGAGGTGATAAATATAGTGAATTTGTAATTCGCGGTAAGAACTGAAAGTTTTTTCTTTCTCTTCAAATAAATAAATAACATTATATATATATATATATATATATATATATATATATATATATATATATGGGTTTGTTAAATTTTAGGAAACCTCTTCATTTCACACTGCTTTGACTAGGGAATTGCCCATAAACCTTCTTAAGCGCCTCATTTTTTAAATTAGGTCGCGCGCCCGGCTCTTACAAAAGTGCAAAGTCAAAAGGAGCGAGAGTCGATCGATTCCTTCTTCGCTTGCGCGAGAACCGCTGGACGTCCCGCGGCGCCTCAATACACCTCGGCCATCACAATACCTCTCATCCGTCCTCCATTAACCTTCCCCCCCTTCCTCCTCCTCTTCGTAAGACACATTCATTCGCCATCGCGTTAATGATACGCGTCTAACGGTCGGCAGCAGCAGCAGCAGCAGCTCTTGTATAACGACGAAATTATTAAATTTAATGATCGACCTCGTAAAAGCATCGGCGCGATTGTTCGATTCGCTTCTGCGGAAGCAGAATGAGCGGGCATAAAGCGCTGGGGGATGATGATGAGTCGGCGAAGGTTTAATGCGCGAGAGAGAGAGGTTTGAATCGGTTCCGCGAGGAGATGTTTTTTCTTTTTCGTTGCTGAAGGTATAGGTGTAGAGCGGCAGCCGGTGAGCTTTGTTTACTTCGGGCTTTGATGGGATACGGTACACAGGTTTTATGATGAGGATAGGTAGTCGTTTTTTTTTCTTGGTTGGCAAGGAGGAAGTGGCAGTCGCGGGGATTAGTGTCAATGTTTGTCATTGATACATATAAAGTGTTCTGTACGGAACTTTTATGTGGGCATCTATTAATCGGAGTAATTGAGAAAGAGAAAAGTCTTTCGCTCCTTTTATCGCTTGGATGCGTTGAAAATTCTATATAGAGTTGGAAGTAATTGTAAAAATCGATTTTTGCGACAGCTGATGCAAGTTTGAGATAGAGAAGAAAACAGAGATTAATTTCTCAGTGCAGGCAATTACACACTACAAAACATTTTTAGAAGCTTTATAATAAAAATTGCTATGCAATTGTTTCGGGATTTTCGGACCACCGAAATCGTTGCGTTGCGATCTACCTATTGATCTCAGCCTTGAACTTTTCTGCTTTGAATAAAAAAATGTTCAAAATACAATTAAAATCCATTATTTTCGACAATATTTCAACACTACAGAAAAATAAATGATTACAAAACGGTTTCCCTTATCCAAGCCTTCGACGAATTTTTGCCCGCACCGCGTGCATAGATCTTTATTACAGCTGCAACTGCCGCGGCGCGCGCGCGCTTGCGCACTTGCTACCGGTAACTCGAGTAACTCGCATCTAAAAATCCGCCGTGAAATAGCACCTTCGTCCAATATATACCCCGGTATAAAAACAGTTTTAATCAACCGCCATCAAACAAACCGTTTGTGTGCGTTACATAAACCTCCCGGCTGGCGCGTAATTAAGGTAAATTACCCCCAAGGTGCAGCGCGCACGCGCGTATCGACCGCTTACTACACTCGCCGATAAATCGAGCCTTACGCCGGGGATAAGCAAATTCGCGACGACTAATCTCCGTGCCGTATGTAGGATTCTTTTTCGTTTTTCCTTTGCGAGGAAGGAAAAATATCGATAGCGCTATCACCGGACGAGTGTAATTCACCAAGTGCCAACCGATATCTCGCGCAAGGGGGGGATATTATTGCCGTTTATATGCGCGTAAACGCCGAGTCAAGGCGCCGCGATAAGCTTGAGCGACGAGGTGGTGCCGTTTTAGAACTCGTCGTTCGCCGCGCCGAAGTTTGGAAATATAATGTTTGAAGACGGCGATAGGGACAGTGTTATGATGTCGAGGTGTACGTATAGGAGAAAAATTGAGAGGATTGTTATGATGAAGTATGGTTAGCGGCGCGTGAGAAATGTATTTGTTTAATGTTATGGTTTGAATCTTGTTTAAGACTTTATCAAGTCTATACATTTTCTTTGTATCGCTAATTTTGATCAGAATAAGTAAACTCAATATTTTTGTAATCACTATTAAAACATGGAAAATTTTATTTAAGAATAATTAATCATAAAAATATGAAAAACCTGTTTTACAAGATCGAACACATCTTATCATTAGACAACAACCATCGAAGATCTTACGGTACAGATCATTGTGATTCTCTTATCCCTATGCAATTAAACCGACAGGTAAATTGCAATCAAAGCTACAACATCTCCATACATGCGAAGCTACAAAACCTCCCATACCAAAGATAGCCATCACAGCCGGCACACTTCCCTCGTAGCTTCTTCGCCTCAATTTTTTCCCAACCCGCACCACCGTCAAGTTCTTGCGCGTGCATCATGTCCGGGTTTGACCGATCAGCTGATGCGCGTACAGCACTTCTCGATAAGATAACGCAAGACAACACCATTAAGACATCGCGTTATACTTCTTTGCTTATACGTATAACTATTCAACGAGAGCGGACTGTTACGCCCGCGGTGCAAATTGAAAGGGGGTATAATAATTTGCGCGCGCGCGCGCGCGCGCGGTTCCGGGGACCTTCTTTCGCGCGTCGCGGAAAAGAAAGCCGTTGACAAATTTACGAGGCGCTTTCTACGTGGAAGCCCGTTGATTTCCGCGGACGTTTTTTGCTATGGTCATGTATAATACACCAGTGAGTAAATTGTGCGCGGGATGGAAATAAGAAGTCGAGAAGGGGGTTTCTTTTGTCGGGGTGACTAAAAAACGGCTGTAAAGTCCAGGCGTTACGAGTGCGTTTTGTGCTGCTGCTGGAGTTGGCGCTGATTATTAGAAGCTGTGAAATAATTACGGTTTTTAGAATTATTAGGATTGTTATGGACCGTGTGGTATAGGCAGAACTATTGAAACTTGAATGAACTTTTTTAACTACGTGTTGTTTACATAAATCGCGTAAATTAATTTTAGACAGAGTATAAAGAAAAGAGAAAAATGTTTGCACGCAAGGATTGGCGATTAAATGAACGACTTGTTTACGTACAAACCGTATTTAAATCTATTTACCGAACAGTTTCACCAAATCAATCACAAAACCACGTTCATCGATCGACCGAAAAAAGTCTCTCACCTCTCCATTACCTCTCTCCCTCCCAGCCATCATCTTCTCAATGACCTACGAACTCTCTCGACCTCACCTCGCGTCACACAATGAATCATAAATAATTCCTCGAAATTCTTCAAAAAAATTCCAATATAACCCAACTCTCTCGCGCTGTTCTTGTCCCTTCTCTCTCTCTCTCTCTCTCTCTCTCTCTCTCGCAAGAGGCAACCTCTTTTCCACGCTCCCACCTCTCGAGAGTGGCACAGACCACTCGGACTCGCGCGCGCGCGACATAAATCCTCCTTAATGATATCGCGTATACGACGATATCTCCTCCTCCCCTTCTTTCCTTCTCTCCACACGCGGCGCGGTAAGAGACACGCGCACGTGAGAACGCGCCGGTCGGTCTGCCTGTGACACCTCCTCGCTCTTTTTTCGCGACTGAACTGCTGCCATGCGTGAAGAGAGCAGAGGGAGAACGAGGAGACGGCGTTATCGCGATTTCAGGCTCTCTTTTCTTTCCTGCGCGCGCGAGCGTCAAGACGCTGTGGGTGGTTCGAGACGCTCGCTGCTTCGAGATACTCGGTGTGCTCCATTTTTCCTAGCGCCGTGTGGGTTTTTTCGTTTTGGTATAGGTATAGGGCTTTAAGGGGCTCCGAGTGACAGGATCTGAAATTAAGGAATTTCTTAATTGGAGCTTCCTCCAAATCAATTAATCGTATGTATAGTATATAGTTCAAATATAAAATATGTTTATACGTTATACATGTTTTTTCAATAATTTACAACTTCATTAGTATTTACAAAAATTACACATTGTTTTTTATTCTTGAAATCCTTTATTAGCTGCTTTCATGATAAATTTGTATATTCAAATTGATGTGGTGATCGTTTAGAGATTCATTATAAAGAAATATTTTACTTCATTTAAATAATTTGTAATATTCTCATCATGAAGTATAAAAATTATCCAAATCAAACATAATTTTTTTTAGCGCCTGCTATCAAAAATTACAGCAACAATAATCCAATGATAATTCGAAGCGACTTACGCAATCAAATGACGAATCAACGTCTTACCACTTAAAAGCCTCTCGAGCGTTCAAAAGGATAACGACACCGATAAAGAAGCTCTATACACACCTACGTCTTCATTATTCTCACACATTAAAAACCCCCAGCACATTTTCAGAATAACTTTCGCAAGGTTCCCGCTAAGCACACAGACACGTACACCGCTACGCAACTTCTCGACCTCTAGAAGTATTAAGATAAAAGCGGATAACGAGAGAAACCCGCAGGCGCGCGCGCGCGGGAGAAAAGTGGAGTGCGCGGCCGCGTCCAGTAGGCGTTTCACACGCGTCCACCTAATCCCGCGCGAGAGCCATTTAATTAGACGACACATACACACCGCCGCTAATGTAGTAGCAAGCGAGATATATCGCCGTCGTCGTCGTCGTCGGAGGAAGGAACTTTTGACTTGTATTGTGAAAACGCCGGGCGGCGTCTAATTGCCGTAAAGTCTTAATTGGCCGCGGATAAGAGAAGAGTAGCGCGTGCTTTTTTCGGGCCGAGTTGAAGAGGTTAATAATCCTCCCCGCTGCTTTGCGCGTTAAATGGCGCGCTTGTTATTCGGCCTTCTAAGAAGAAGAAGTTGGAGGGAGAGATGCTGTTTTCTATTTTTGTGGGAAGAATCGCGGGCGCGCGCGCGCGTGAAAGAATGGCTTTCCTTGTTTTAATTAACGCTGTGTGCTGTTATTATTACGCGCGGGTCGCTTTTGTTTTGGATATTATAACGCAAGGATGGGAGTACTATGAGCGGTAGTTTGAGATAAGTTATACTTATGAGGTTCTACGAGAACAGCGTGCATAGGAAAATTTGTATTGGTCGATCTCATCAGCCTTAGGGATCAGCGATAAAATGTTGGAAAACGTTGGGGACCTTATCATCGTTGTATTAACCAGTGTATTATGATGCAAACTATGCTTGTCTCCCATAGGGCCGATGCAAAAAGAACGTAAATTATTGTTTTCGTTCATAAAATCTTAAGGGCTCCGGCGGTTCTTGAAAGCACTAACGTCTCATTAACACAAGCTTCTGCGTACAAACAAAAAAAAAAGTGTAATGCCTTTTAACTTTACTGCTCTCGATGCATAAAAGCAGCTAACGTCGCATAAGATTATGAATATACATAAAGGCTTCGAATATGAAAAAAATCACGTCTTTTTTACAATCAGCCCCGCTGACAAAGTAACTCTTTACATTCCCCGCGCGTATACGTGTATATCGCATAACACATAATCCTCTCAGCGACCACCTCATCAGCGGCCAGCCCTTGACAAAAACCACCTCCCCCTCCTCCTCTGTTCTCGAGAAAAAACCTAAACTACCAGAGAATTTAGCTCGCTGCACTCGCCTCTGTCCCTTTTTGCGACATACGCCTAGACCTTCATTACCGGCGCACATGCGACTCTCTTCTGTTTTGTCGCGCTGCTGTGAGAGGCTCTGATGGATAGCGCGTTCGCACGTTATTACCACGTGAGCGCGCGCCAGTTTTACGAGGCTAGATTGGTCCCCGGTACGCGCTTTCTTCACGTACGGCGTGTATATACGTATATATATACACGTGCAGCGTGGCTAATAGCGCGTTTACCCGATAATGGCCCGCGCCACCGCGCGGCTAGAGAGAAAGACGCGCGGTTATGGCTATGCGCGAGGTGGGTGCAAAAAAGTCGCCAGTGCTTCCTCTCTCTCTCTCTCTACCGCGAGCTTTATTATGGATAGTTGGCTGCAGCGCCGTGTCTGCGTCGTGTGTAATGCCCACGATAAGGGGGGTATATATGAGGCGAGAGATGGGCCCCGGAGATGATGGTCAAGTTTAATGGATTGGTTATGGCGGTGAAATGGATCGTGCGTGCGCGAGATATCGAGGTTGAGGAACAACGCAAAGATCAGGCTTTATGCTTTTTGTGTTTTAATATAATGTGTGTTGTGGAGGTCGTTGAATATATTCATGATTGTAAAGTATGGTTTTCAGCATATACATATTTTAAAACTGTATATACATAAACTGTCCCATTTTCGTTATATACCCATCGTGCACCGTAAAAATGAGATTTTCAATATGAATCAATTCTCGTTATACCTCATATCCGCGCGCACCTATACACGCAGCCATAATAATTAACAAAGCCGCTTGGCTCCACGTTTTCAGTAAACAATAATCGAGCACCGACCCGACCTCAACTTTCCGCACCGGCCGATTTTACAGCGAACAATGTATACACGCTGCACCTCGAGCGCGCGGTATTGTATCCGCGGCAATATAAGCTGGGGCAAAAAATTAATTACACGTAATTCTCCCCGGTTGTAAGTGCGCGCGCTCTCGAGATCGATCTCCTTTCGCGAGAGAGAGAGAGAGAGAGAGAGAGAGAGTGCGTGCGCGAGATATTACGGCGCGGCGTGGGCAGCACGCACACTTCCGGCATGATCCCCTCGTACAATAAATAATTCGTCGAAGTTAAGCGGCTCTCGGGTTGCTCGCTTTTGCGCTTTTTTTTGGACACACACGTGGAGGAGGATAATATGGAGAGAAGAGGCGATGTCGGTGGTGATGAGTTGAGAGAATGGTAGGGCTTTTAGGTCGGTGGATATTTTTATTGGCTCGGTTTGATTTATTATCAAAATTATAATAATTCAAGGTGCGGTTGGAAAAGGGCCAAAATTATTTCTGTACTATTTGAATGAGATATAGGTGCTCTTTTTATAGTCGTACCCTCAATTGTTAAAATATAAGTGGTTATATTACATTAAAGATCAATTCGGGTCAGTTTAGATACTGTACGTATAAAGATAGCTTCAGTTACAATTAAGTATGCACACATTATTACTATATGATTTTTAGAAAAAGGTCCCCAAAAAGAACTACATATAAATGGAGAAGTAAGGACACAGATAAAATTCGTTCCTTTTTTTATATCTCTGTAAAAATACAGTTTTATTCTAAATTTCTAGAGCACAATTCTAAACTTTTAAACTCAGATGAGTCAAATGTACTGATAAGTCAAACACCTTTCCAAGTTTACATATTTTGAACCAAGATAAAGTAAGATGATAAATACTAATATGGTTATATATCTGTCAAAAAATATAATTTAAAAAATTTTAATTATCCATTTGATAATTATAAATAAAATGCAAAAGAATTGTAAAGGTTACAAAAATTAACCAAAAGGAGCTAATAAATTCATAAGCTCATTTCTCAAAAGCCAAAACTATACTTTGCGTTAATGAAGAATAAGCAGGCAAATTATGAAAACAATTTCACTGATATCACGTCTCATAAGACGAATATACACCCTCCATTTAAACCCACACTCTCTCATCGAAACTTCTCCAAGACGCTGCCCACCGACACCTCACGGAGAATTTATAATCATCATCGCCGCCTTATACACCTTTAATGCGAGCACCCGCTCAACTCTTATACGTATATATATAGCGGCGAAACGAAGAGTAATGGTCGAGGCAAGGGTTAACTTTGCGGCGGCGGCGGCGGTCTCGGAGCATATTTGTACTTTTCATTCGCGCGGTGCAGCTGCAGCTTCAGGGCGGACGAGGTCCCATCGATAATTATTTAGCCGGGCCTTAATTAATGGCACTTTAGCGATGCGCGCGCGAGCAAAAGGTAGAGAGAGAGAGATCGTAATTGCGCTCGGGCGTGCTAATTTATGCCCGGTAATTGGGTGGAAATAAGCGCGCGAGTGGCTGTCGATGCACCTGCGTTACGTGCGGACGAAAGCGCGAACAATGGATATATGGACGTATACTTTTAGGCGATGAGTGGGTAGTTCGCCAGAAATAAGGGGTTTGTGCTTAGATGATGTGTTTTGTGTGTATGGATTAATTTCACGCGATAAACTTTATATAAAAATAGTTCAGTTTTTGTATAATTATTTAATATAATAAATTCATATTTATAAATATTATATATATTTTATTATTGTAAAAACATTATCTTTTCTATTACTTCTATTCGATTTTATTCCATTTACTTCAATGAAAAATATCTAAACTTATATATATTTATTTATATTTTTATCTTTCATCAATACTTCAATTCGATATGTATTTACAAAACAGTTACCAATTACACCATCCAGAGATACTGCAAACTACGACATTAAAAATTCAATAAAACCCTTTTAAAACGAATCTTTCATCTGCATCTCGAGTTAACCTTCTCAAACTGCGCAAAACCCTCGAAAACCCGCAGCTCGCAACGGTATCATTACAGCCAACGCCCGTGTGCACCCCTTCCACCTTCCCTCAGATAAAAATCCGCGAGATTACGCACGCCCTTGCCACCTCGTTAATACCCGGCTCATTACACAACCGATCGGCTGTATCGCGATGGGCAAGAGCATGCTTTGTCCACGCCCCGAGTTCTCGCGGCTGCAGGCTACCCATTTGCATGGTTAATTGCGAAGGCCGGCGTGAGCGATTTCCTTCGGCGATATGGAAGGGTAAGTTCACGGTTTCGTCGACGGTCTTTATTCTTGGATAGATGCTTTTGAGGGCTATTGGTGTGCACCTTGGTTGGTGTCAAGATGGAACGCAAAATTTGTCGAGTTTATGGTTGTTGGGAAGAGTGTAATGATGAGTGATATAGGTTTCTGATGCCTAAAGTAATGGCATTTCAAGATTTACGAAATTATCAGCTTTGATGATAAGATATTCAGATGTTATAATATTTTAAAATTAATAAAGTTTTAGCTATGGTAAAATGTTAGAGAATCACGAATCTTACATTAATTAAATTTTAAAATTATTAATAATGTGTATATAATTAATTTTTAAATTAAAATTAAATAAAAGTAGTTCAGAAAATAATGCCACTTTTCACTTATATCATTGCAATCTTTCTGATGCAATTTAAAATCATGTCATATATTCACTTATAATTTAAGCTTAAAGGCGGTATAGCGGTATGTATATTAGTGATAAGCCGATACATGGTATATTATCTTTTATCTGACTATAGTGCCATGATTTTCAAAATTATTCAATACAAGAGAATTAAGAATATCACTTATAAACTCGCTTCAAAATCTTTCACATCGTTTTCTGATACTTCACATTGATACAAATCCCTACAAAGTTCCATCCTTGATCATATTCCTTACAAAGCATCTCCCACTAAACCGGCAAAACCAATTCCTCCTCTTTTCCACGCAGCCTGCATCTATCACCCCGAACTCACACTTCCACACCGCAAAAGAAATAACCATGAACCTCGCGAGCACTGCAGCAGGCGCCCACAGCAACACCCTCATTTCTCCGTCGCCGCGAAGACACACCGCGCACACGCCATCGTTCTTTGTTGGCACGAGCGCGCACGCGTGCGAGTGTCGCATGACGTCTCGATAATTCGCGCGCCGTCGCCGCACAGCCGCGATAATAATAATGCGTCACCCGATCGCGCAGCACCTGCTCCCTTGCCGCCGCCGCCGCCGCCGCTGTGGCCCGCATTATGCTAATGCCGGACACGCCGGCTCTTCCAAGAGGGTAATTTTTTTTGGTGGATAAAGCCGCGTGTGTGTGAGAGATTTTTCTAGAAAATTTCTGGTTACGAGAGTTTTGGTGGATCAATTTTATAGATATACGTTTTCGGTTATTGAATTTTCAATAGTAAATCGGGTATACATATATCTACGTAGAGTTATACAAGATATTTTAAGAAAATTAAAATGCATGTACCATTTAACTAGTGATAGAATAATCATTTTATATTTTCTGTAAGAGAAACGTAAATCTCTGTTATATCTACGTGTATAAATATAACCTTCTCAAAACTTTCTGGTAACTGTAGTTATTCAAAATAAACAACTCGTATACATCTGTTTCAAAAGAGACATTAATTTACGTAAACATGTGTATTCTATAATTCGTAATATTATAACTGCCTTATATATTTTGTAATTTTTGCTATTCAAAATAAGACATATATATTTGTTCATTTCGAATATTTTGAATCATTTTTAAACAATTTCTTACTATAGTTAATAACACTATACTTCATTTAACATCCACGGGCTCGAATTTATTAAATATCTCAAATTTCGCAGCTCTTCCCGGAATTACAGGCTTCGCTAACAATTTTCCACCCATCCAAAATTATTACACCGAGTAATCCGTATTCTTAGGCCAATAAACAATTCTGACGTCTCTCACACGCGCGCGGAGCAAAACCGGTGGCGCGTAAGCACACAACTTACACACGCGCGGCTCCCGCACGAAGCTACCGCGGTGCGAGATCATACACACTCGGGGCATAAATCTAGTATACCTGCTCTCTCTCTCTCTCTCTAGAGAGAGAAAGACGGCTCTATCCGAGGCGTGTACGTATATACCTTCGCTGTGCTGCTGTAACAAAGCCGACAACTCAGCGCTTTTCCATCTCGCGCCGCGTGTACGACGTTTATTATATCGAGAGTCATGGAAACGGACCCCGCGGGATATAAGTATAGTCGATATGTATGGCACGGTGTTACTTGAATTTTTTCGGGTGCAGAGTATATAAGGATAATTAGAAAGCCGCGGAAATACACGTAATGGGTATGCCGCTTGATTGCCGGGGTGGATAAGGTGGAACGGAGGTTGGTTTGTATATAAAAAGACTCAAAAAGTGCGGGTACATTGTTGGGTAGGTGTGATAAGACTGAGAGACATTGTATAGCTGTTATGAGCCGGCTGCTAATTGGCGATCTCGGGTATACACTGTTTTTAAATTTTTGCTTTGATTTATTGCAAAAGTCAAATATAGCTATTGGCAGTAAATAGATACCCTGTTTTGATATGTTTTTGTCGTTGCAAGCATCGAATTACGTTATTTTGATAGTGTTTCGGTTACGCTTTAAGGCTGTAACAAAGATATGATCAATTTTAAATGACCAATTTGAAAGCAAAAAGTGTATCGTAAAAAGTAATTGAGTTTTATCTACGGAGAACGAATATGTTTTTTATGCTATTTCACTTTCACTGGAACGAATCATCTATACGTATGTTTCATAAACTTTTTCTATCCAAGATTAAAACGTTTGAACTAGAATCATTTTAGAGAGTTTTTATTCTATTAATATTTTCATGTTTATTTCAACTATTTTTATCGAAATATCCTTGTATTATAAAAAATCTAAAAATAAACTTCAACACATGCACAACGAACCGTCTTTCGTCCAACCCTCACCCGAAACCATCGCGACTCCTATACTCGGAACGTGTCTCCCGACACCGAACCACCCACTAAAATTTCACTAGCGCACCACAGGATCGTCGCTGCGGCGTCGGCATTCTTTCCAATGTCGCTGTGAGGCCGCGAGCTCGCTCGTATTATTGTTTCTATACAACCCGCGCGTTCCCACACAGAGCGGCTCTTCTTCGTAGAACCGACCATCACTGCATAACCGCCGTCATCGGTTTCGCTCCATTCACGTCCGCGCGCGCGCGAGATTCCGCGAAACTGGCGTAGTCTCTCTTATCGCTGCGAAAGCGCGCGCTCAGCTGCCCACGCAGAGGTTTCGACGAAATCATCGGCGGGAGCGCATTTCCTTATAAGCGCGAGAGGCTACGTTATAGCGGTGGCCGCTGGTCTGTGTAATTTTCGATTATGATTTTAAATGCGGAGAGGAAGAGAAGTTTCGAGAAGTGATTTGGTTTCTATGGGAAAGTAGGTCTGTAATTTCGAGGGATGGTGGTGGAAAAGTGTTGGTATATCATTGTTCTGGTGGGTAGAGTGCTGGTATAGTTTAAACGCTATTTTTGATACTTTAAATGAAGTTTCCTGTGGCTGTCTACGCTATTATTATACTAAATGTACAGTTAAGGTTTTCAAAAGTTCTTTACCTTGATAAATAAAGTGTCCTTACGTGCAATTTTGTACACTTAAATACAAAATAATTGTTTAGAGTAGGTTTAAAAAAAACAATTTGGACACTGAAATTTTTAAATTTGGAATAAAATTGAATAACATTTTATTGATCGACATCCTATAGCTAAAAATTTAATTTACCACAACAGATTTTTATTTAATATTAATTATCAATCTTTCAAGCCAGAAACTATCTCATTTGATAACAATCGTTACAAAATTGGGTTTACTCATCCAAAAACATTTTTCTTAATATTAAAATGATCCCCATTCCTAATCTCTACATTTCATCAGAATTATACTTTTCTCGTGTGATTTTTCACATATAATG
>JAPYZO010004172.1:0-11602 GCA_030522905.1 Torymus flavipes | reverse complement strand
CAAACTATTGGTATGTCCCCGAAGTATGGTAAACGTATATGTTTTTGTCCCCAAACTAATTCCAACACATATTTATATATATATATATATATATATAAAAATAAACGTGAATTTTTGCCTCGTTAGTATCGCGTATACGAGAGCGAATTTATACTATTTAAATCCTCTCATTTGTCAGCCAGGATGTAGGGATGTAACCGAATAGTTCTAAATTTTTTCATTTCTCCTTTTTTGCATTAAAAATTGGCATGTAGGTCAACAAAATTTCTTAAGCACATAAAATTGCAATGTTTGCACATATATAAAGTTTATATAACATTTTTCATTTCACTTTAAAGTTTTTAACAATAACTTTTGACTCATGTATTTTACGAGTTTTTTTTCGAGTAAAAACTCGAAAAAAAAGTCTGACTTTGAGTGCATGGACTTCATTGTTTGCATGACGTTCATAAATATTTTTGGAGCCTTAAACCTTATTAGTTTACTAAATTAATGCACTGGCTATACCACGTGGGTGACTTTAATACATAATTTCATCATTTATATAATTTTATTGAAGTTTTATAAAAAAAAATAGGCAGAAATCTTCGAACTACTCGAACCACCCCTACCAGAAGGAGAGTCCTTAACCTCAGCGCCAGGGTCACTCATATTTTTGTATATTTTCTTATTATTTTATTGTTTTTCATGCGTTATATTGTATCGGGCGAGCATACTTCAAGTTCCAGTGAACTGCAATGAAGAAGCGACATTGTTCACTGCCGGAAGCAGCCATCGCTCCCACTCATGAGATCAATGGAACCCGCATAAATTGCCGAAACTACGTAAATTTTTATTGTCTGCCTTCGCGAATTAATTAAGTAAATTAATAATTTGTAATGATGCATTTCGCCGTCCCGATGCAACAGCCATAACTTATGTATAGTTGCAGGATCCGGAGGCTGACGCTCCGACTGCCGCGGAGTCGGTGGGAGGCCGACCCCTGTGCTGAGGAGGAATGAGTTTAGGAGAGGCGCTCGCAAATGAGAAATCAAAAATGACCATCTACTTTATTATTACTCAAATATGACACATGACGCAACCCAACAATCAAAACGACAACTCATACGCAACTCGATGCCGCGCGCAATGCTGCACGGCCTCGCTATCGGAGTCGGTTGACTCCGCTCTCTATAGCTGAGGATGATCACCGTGCGCTGCCAATTACTCGGCGCTCAGCGGCGATGCAACCTCTGACCCTCTATACACTCCCCCGCGCTGGCCAATGTGGGGCCAGATTTCACTTCTACTCGCCTGTCTCGGAGAGAAAGCTGCTCCAGTGGGCTGGCGTCGACGATGTCTCGGCTTTGCTGAAGACGCCAACGCTGTTGTTGTCGCCGCTGGCCGAGGATGAGCGAATCGGCCTCGCCGGACGGGTTGTTGGTGTGACCGGCGACGATGGTGAAGGCGACCAGCTCTGGTCGTGAGGAGCCAAGGCGGCCAGCAGAGCTGGCGTGGTTGAGACGTGGCGTCTGGAGCTCGTGGTCTATCTCTCTCTCTCTCTCTGGTTTAATGAGAGTAGGTGGCTGATCCTTGCCGGCTAGTAACGGCGAGCGCCGTGATAAAACTCATTGTCTCGCGGCTTTGATGAGCCGCGGGCTCTCGCGCTTTACGACGTCTCTCCCCTCTCCGCCGATATTACTGCGAGCGAGTGTCCATGTGTGTGCGTAGTTCGCACCTCGAGGACCGCGCTCTCCTTCTCGCCACGTTTCCGAATCCTCGAAAAAAGGAAAAGCCGTGTAAGTATGTACTAGCAACGCTGTACATACACGGGCTTTGGCCAACGCGGGCACTGAGGAATGCGACACGACGAGGGCACAGCCGTTAGGCGTGCTCCTCGTCACAAATTTAATTTCGCTTTTTCTCTCTCTTTTAATATAAGCAAAATATTGGTTAAAGTGCAAAAATAGATGACGCCTTTCCATCTTTGCACTATTAACTTTTGCCTAGTCGGATTATTTGAAGTTCATTCTATTAAAATTATCTAAGTCGAAATTTTATGGAATTTTCTACTTTCGATAGAAACGAAGGAATTCAAGCCAACAAGTACAGCAGAAGAGAGTGATGGAAAATCCAGACACAACAAATGCGGCCTTGGCTGCCGTACTTCGGCTGAGGTTATTTTCGAGGGCCAATCAGCGAAAACCGCGTCGATGACGAGCGAGGCATCATCATGCAGGACGACGTCACGTTCGGCGATTCACTTCCTGGCTGCCGACGAGGTAACATTGTTGAACCAGCTGAGCAGTACCGATCTACCGCGCCGAGCTTTCTTAAAATTTGTCCTATAGGAATAATACCGCAAGTGCCTTCTACCTCGCGTAATAAACTATATAAAAGAATTTGTTAATTTTGTATTAATTTGATTAGCGTTATTTAGCTGCCGCGTCCGTATCTCGTCTACTTCCTGCCTGGAGACGGAGGACGAAGGATTGTAAAGCGGTAAGGCTTGCTAAGCTTCAACTATTGTGTAAATTCGTTTTTTTTTCGCCTATAATAAAAGGCTATTTATTAGTTTTGCGCCTGGATGCCTTCATCCCTGCACGTTATTTAAAGTAAAATCTAATTTCCGTTTTCTTATTGTCAAGCAATTTATTCAAGTTAATTTTTACTGTACGCGTGTGACTCGAGATATATCAAAATTGTAAAGGTGAATTAGTGAAGAAAATTGAATTCAGATTGTAAAGCATTATTATAAGTAAATTCTAACTATTGCCGCGCTGAAGGCTATTATATTATTATTTTTTATGCCTCTCCGAGGCTAGCACATAAAAACTATTTATTGTAAATAGAAGACTTCCAAAGATCTAATATAACTTGTGCCTTGAATCGGTCTTTTCTTAAAGTAAGGAAAATTAGAAATCAAACGTATTAGATTTAGTAATATATTTGCCTAAAATCTCTTGGTTTTTCTTTCATCTATGTTACATAAATTATTTTGAATGTTATTTGTGTTGTCATTGTGAATTGTCTGAACGTGTGAATTACTCCTGCCGTCTGAACTCGCTCCTCTGCCTTGGAGCGGCCGAGCAACAATTTAAAAATTTGTAAGTAATTAACTTAAATTGCTTTTTCGAATAGTGAGAGGCACTGCTCACTTTATTTATCTGTAAATTTAAATACTAACAGTGTCTGGCGTCCAGTATATCGTATGATGCCTTCTGCATCACGATGTACCTTAAATTTATTTATTCTGCCGACTACTTTTACTCGTTGTTGTATTTGCCTTGGATAGCAAATCAATCTAAATTATTTATCCACCAAATATAATCGGGAGTGTTTAGTTGCTGTCCATGTGACTAAATCTCCCCGTTTTATATATATATATATATATATATATACACACACACACACACACGCACACACACACACTAGTGGGGCTTCGCCCCCCATGCTCGCTCCGCTCGCCAACCCCCCATTTTTGGAAAATAATTATATTCTAAATTCTGGTCTATTGTTCCACTCCAAAGGGTTTACATTTTCCCTTTTGATTGTTAATACTATTGTAAAATATAAAACTGTTTTATATTTCACCGTGGAGATAATACGTTAAGAACAATATTTTAATAATTATTATATATAAATTTAAAAAAAGTCTTTCACCCGCGGGTACTGTTTAACTAATTAAATACTTAAACAAATTACAAACTATATTTCAAAACAATAGTTTTTAAAAATTATAGTTTAAAAATTATAGTATTAAAATTATAATTAACAGCAGTTGAAAGCAGTCATTTTTGCGTCGCTGTCTCTATGTCTCTGTATCTCAGTGTCTGTCTCTACGTCTCTTAATCTGAACCCCTGTCTCCACGTCTTTGTCTCTACGTATCTGTCTCTACGTCTCTATCTACGTTTTTGTATCCTTTGCTCTGTCTCTACCTCCCTGTTTCTAAGTTTCTGTCTCTAATCTATCTCTAAGTATCGGTCTTTACGTCTCTATCTCTACAGCTCTGTCTCTAATCTATCTCTAAGTATCTCTCTTTACATCTCTGTCTCTACAGTGGTCTCTAATCTATCTCTAAGTATATGTCTTTACGTCTCTGTCTCTACAGCTCTGTCTCTAATCTCTGTCTCTACATCTCTTTTTTTTCTTTTCTGTCTCTATGTCTCTGTTTCAACGCCTCTGTCTCTACGTCTCCGTCTCTAATCTCTGTCTCTATATCTCTGTCTTTTCTTTTGTGTTTCTACGTCTCTATCTCTACATTTCTCTTTCTATGTCTCTGTCTCTACGTCCCTGTCTCTACGTCTCTGTCTCTACGCCTCTATCTCTACGTCTATGTCCCTACACCTCTGTTTCTATGTCTCTGTTTCTACGTCTCTGTCTCTGCGTCTCTACGTCTCTGTCTGTACGTCTCTTTCTCTATGTTCTTCTGACTCTGCTGAAAGTGTTGCAGTAACTAGAGTTAGGCTTGAGCATCTCGAGGAATTAAATGCCTCTCTATCCTCTCGACTGTCAGAACTAGCTAACACTCAACAACGTCTCTCTTCTGATATTGTACTGGGTGGCTTCCAGTACAAAAGCGGTGTCAATCTTCGGGATCTGGCACTCGTGATACTTAAAACCATACATCCGGACTTGCAATCCATAAATATTATCTCCGCCCGTCCATTGCGCGGGAAGAACCGGCGCAAGGAGACATCAGTGCCTTCTACGAGCTCGACTGCTCCGATGAACACTAATATTCAAACATCAACATCTGAACCTACAACATCCTGATTAACTACTCCGACGGACACTGATGTTGAAACATTGACATCTGAACCTACAACATTCTCATTCACTCCTCAGCAAATAATAGTAAGTCTCTCCTCGCTTTCATCGTCACTAAAACGCTAATCAGCAACCACGAAGTGCTCTAGTGATGGACTAAGGGTATGTTGTGTCAATGCTAACTCTATCTTGGCTCATATTGAGGCAATAAGACTCTTTTTAGCCTCTCGCCCCTACTACCACATAATAGCAATAACTGAGACCAAGCTCACTGTACAGCAGGAGGACCATCTGCTATCCTTGGGAGACTATGTCCTGTTCCGTAGATAGAAATAGAAATGGTGGTGGTGTTGCACTATTTATACATAAGTCTCTCACCTCTAAATTTCTTTGCGCATCGACAGACGAGTGGACATGTCAGCCCGGAACGCCAGAGTACATACTCTGTGAGATCAAGGGCAAAGGTATCCCTTCTTTTTTTGCAGCGGTTGTCTATAGGCCTCCTCATGCTCCTTTTATTGAAAAAAGTAATTTCATTGAAGATCTCACTGTTAATATGCAAAACTATAGTACTAAAGTCATAATGGATGATTTCAATGCAAACCAACTCAGTGACTCATTCGATGCAGTTTTCATCCGAAATCTCCTCTATGAAAACTCCTTAAAACTTGTACCTCATGGAGCTACCTATCACAGAGATACAGGTAGTTGGCTAGATCTCTGTATTGTTGACCAGCAGGACGCAATACTTGATTATTTGAAATCAGATACACCTTTCATAGATAATCACAGTATCATCACAGCCACTATAGATATTTCAGTCCCTAAAATGATCAGAAAATTCTCCTATTTAGACTTCAATGCTGTTGATACTAATGAATTAAATAATTACCTTCGTAACTGTAATTGGTCGGTGATTTCTGATTGCCCGGAGTCAAGGTTATTAGTGCTTATCGGCAATCTTACATCTGCTATAGATCGGTTGGTCACAAATGAAACCATAATACCTAGTAAACATAATCATCCTTGGTACACCTCAACGCACAAAAACCTCATCTTAGAAAGAGACAGAATGTACAGAAGATACCGACGTACATGACAACCTTACCATCTCCAACTCTATCGCCAAGCTAGAGATAATGCGTACAAAACAATAGAATCATCCAGACTTGAATATTACTATACGCGACTATCATCTATCACAGATCCACAAACACTATGGAAAGAACTGAGGCATCTGGGCGTTGTTCCTCCAAAAGTTGAGAATCCCCATGACTTTACGGTTCAGCAGCTGAATAGGTTCTTCTGTTCGGTGTCTTACGATATAATAGCCCAAGCGATTTCAGACCTATTTCATTACTTAACTGCCTCTCAAAAGCACTAGAATACATAGTACACAAACAAATTAACGCTCACATTGACACATACAATATTCTCGACTGTATGCAGACGGGCTTCAAGAAAAACAATAGTACCCAGACAGCTCTTATCAAACTCACAGTCGATATCCGAGTTGGGATCAATCGAAAACACGTCACTCTTTTGCTTCTTTTGGATTTCAGCAAGGCATTTGACTCTGTGTGTCATGTATTGCTCCTTCACAAGCTGGAGAACTACGGTTTTTCGAAATCCACACTAAGATGGATTGCATCATATCTGTCGGGTCGTCAGCAGGCTGTTAAGGGAGAAGATGGGACTATTTCATCCTACCGCTCCATTAACACGGGAGTGCCACAAGGCTCAGTTTTGGGGCCGCTTCTTTTCTGTCTGTATGTAAATGATATTAGTCTCTTCCTTGATCCTGCAGATATATGCACAATGTCATCTAAATGAACTAGATCTTCTAATCGACAAAATGAGAAATAATGCCAATCGTATATCTAGTTGGGCCGTAGCCAATCATCTTAATTTAAATGTTGGGAAAACCAAAGCTATGGTTTGTGGTATCTCCCATTACATAAACGATCTTCCTTCTGTGGCTTCTGACATATTAATTGGCAATGCTATGATAAAATTCTCTTCATCTATCTGCAACCTGGGACTATTGATTGACAATAAGCTGTATTGGAAGGAGCATGTCAATGAGGTGTGCAAAAGAGCCAATACTCTAATGTACCGACTTCGTTGACTAAGATCTAGTACCACCCTCAATCTGAGGAAGCACTTGATTCAAGCGCTTCTTTGGCCTCTCATTGACTACTGCACCCTAGAATATTGCAACATCTCTAAGGATCAAGATATGATGCTCGAGAGAGTAGTAAATGCGGGAATCCGCTATATTTATGGTGTTAGAAGGGACGAGCACATCACCTATTATAGGCGTCAGCTGGGCTGGACTACACATGTGGATCGTAGACTGTATTTTGCTGCTACTATGTTCTACAAAATAAATCAGAGTGTTCAACCTATATATCTGGCCAATTTCTTTCTCCGAAAGGTTAGTATCAGGGGTGATGTGAAGCCGCTAATTATCCCTAAGCACGAAGGTGAAGCACTTGGGAACTCATTCCACATCACTACTGCTTACATCTGGAACGCATTACCATCAAACATTCGCAACAGTCCTACGTTAGCATCTTTCAAAGCTTCGCTCCACAATTTCATATTCAACCTTGAGGCCAGATCATCATTCTATCAACAGGTGTTCAAATTTCGAGAAGCATTCTAAACATGTAATCACCTAGACATAAATTCATTCCACACTCATGCTCATCCATCACTCATAAGCACACTTTTTTCATTTTGTTTGTTATTTAAAACTAGATTAAAATTATTATTGTTACACTAAATTCTATTCTTTATATAATATTATTTATTATCACTGTTATTATCATTATAATTATAACTATTGTAAATTTGTACAATACATTGTACATTAATAAAAAATCTATATATCTATCTATCTCTTTCTCCGTTTTTGTATCCTTTGCTCCGTCTCTACGTCTCTGTGTCCCTGTCTCTACGTCTCCGTTTACGTTTCTGTATCCTTTGCTCTGTCTTTATGTCTCTGTCTATACCTCTCTGTTTCTAAGTTTCTGTCTCTAATCTATCTTTGAGTATCTGTCTTTACGTCTCTGTCTCGACAGCTCTATCTTTTCTTTTGTGCCTCTACATCTCTGTCTTTTCTTTTGTGTCTCTACATCTCTGTCTTTTCTTTTCTATCTCTACGGCTCTGTCTCTACGTCTCTGTCTTTACGTCTCTGTTTCTACGTCTCTGTCTTTACGTCTCTGTTTCTACGTCTCTGTCTCTGCGCTCCTTAAAGCTTATGGTGGGCTGACGGGGGTGAGGGGGCGCTGAGAGGGGGGGGTGCGAGGGGGGACGACGAGGCGTGAGGGGCGGTGAGGGAGCGCGAGGGGGGACTACACCTATCACATTTCCCTAAAAAAAATGAATAAACAATCACATTTTTACGTTATTTTGAGGGGGCGCTGAAGGGGGCGCTGAGGGGGTGAGGAATGCGAGGGAGGAGGGCGAATGGGCGCGAGCGGGGGGAGCGAGGGGCGCTGAGTCGGAAGCTCTTTTTTTTACAACTATATAATATAGGAAGATATATATATATATATATATATAAAATTACGTACTAATAGAAAAACTGAATTTTCTCTGTTTCTAAATGTGGAGAGTGCTTGATTATATAAGAATATATCTAAAATTTACTACCCAAGTCTTTGAAAAATTATCCAAAAATATGAAAATTATTACTCAATACTAAAATATTACATTGTATTAAGTATTAGTGTGTTTGTTGTATTAGTATTAAAAAATACTAAAAACTCAAATAATTTTTACGTACCAATATGGTTTAATATTTGAAAAGTGTCCAATGCTCTAGAAATTTTTATAATATGAAACCGTGCTTGACTACATAAGATATATAAAATGTATTATCTTTAAAATACTTTATAAATTTATTCAAAACATTTTATAACGTAGTTTTGACCTGAACTATTATAAGAAAAACTGCACAATACCTTCAGTTTCAAACAAACCCGTATTTACATTTATCACAATAAACTGAAAATAGAACAAATAAGCCAATAATGAGTTTTATTTCTATCATTATAATATAGAATGAAATTTTTAGAGTACTATAGAGTAGAGAAGGCTTATAGAGTAAGAATGCTTTTTTTGAAATTATTTGTAATGTATTTTTTTAAATTTATAATATTAAATAAGAAGTAAAAACGTAAAATATGAATTACCACCGCGCGCTAGCCGTTTCCGTTTACTTCTTTTAACAGCTCGACAATGGCCGAGCAGCCTGAGTCGCCGTTTATTCGAATTTTTTTATACTTTACGCAAATGGACGGAATTAAAAACTGGAATATAAAATTTAATCCCTGATTCATGAAAAATATTGATTTTTCAGTAAGTTACAAGTAATCAAAGATAGCGTACGAAATTGGTTAAGAATTTGTCTTCATCTGAACCGATTAAAGGAATCGTATTGGAGAAAATGTGAAAGGAAATATGTATTTAGGAAACTGAGCTTGTGTGGTGAGACTCGCTCATTTTCACAAAGGGTAGTAGAGTTAGCTGGTTTCAAAGTCCTGGATGTTCACAATCATAAAATAAACACCGGTAACATCTGTCTGGTCAACATCAAAACTCCTACATCGTCTAGAAAGTCGTTGCGGTCTTCCATACCAGTAGCCGGAAACACAAGATTGTGTAATAATTATGCGAGCTTTCTACTTCTGCTCGTAATATGTCTGATCTTCGACGCACATTCCCCAGTGATGAAGTACTGCTGGGAAAAATGGACAAACTGGACAAGTTGGATGACATCGAAACTAAAATCTCTAATTTCCAAACATCAATGACAAACACCACTGACAAAAGTGCGGATTTCTTGGAAAACCTTCAAATTCTCGAGACCATTCCTGCGCTAGTTCAGTGAGTTGATGCCGCAGCAGAGGACATAGACAAACTAAAAAGCGACTACAATTCTCTGCGCCAAATAGTAGTCATCTTCTACAGACTGAACATCTGGAAGAATTGAATGCCTCTCTATCCTCTTGACTCTGTTAATCAACAGCGTCTCTCTTCTTATATTGTGTCTACTAGGTGGCCTTAAATAAGAGTAGTGTTAATCTCCAAAATTTGGCATATGTGCTGCTAAAAATCATCCATCCGTACTCGGAATCTAGAGACATAATCTCCGCCCGTCCATTGCGCGGAAGGGACGAACGAACGAAACCATCAATATCATTTACCAGTTCGACTGCTACGATAGACACTACTGACGAAACACCGACATCTGAACCTACAACATCCACATTCTCTTCTCAGCAACTAATAGTCAGTCTCACCTCGTTAGCCCTAGCTTATACCATCATGCACTGTAAAATAAAATTAAAAGAAGTCCACACAACTGCCATCAATAAGGATATGCTACAGTCACTTGGAGATCCGGCACCACTAGCTCCGAGACTCATCAACGTCAATGAGTTTCTTCTAACTAATATGTACAAGCTGCATAAACAGTTTGGATCCAAAACCAAGGATAAAGAAAATGGATTTCTTACATTTGTTCATGGAAAAAAAATCTATGCAAGACGCAAAACGAGTAATAAACCTCTTATAAATTCTGGGATCGATCTCTGCAATTTTTTAGAGAGTCTAGAGAGATAGCGCACTATCTTCATTTATCTAAATTGCATTTTCACCTCAGATCAACATCGGCACTTTCATCTACAGTATTCTCATCGACATCTTATATTCCAAACATAACTAGAATATCATTCTCTGTCTCATATTCATAGTGCATCTTTCCGTTCGTCGTCATCAAATCGTCAATCAGCAACCACGAAGTGCTCTAGGGATAGACTAAGGTTATGTTGTCTCAATGCAAACTCTATCTTGGTTCACATTAAAATAATAAGACTCTTTTCAGCCTGTCGCCCCTATTACCACATAATAGGAATGACTAAGACCAAGCTCGTTGAACACCAGGAGGACCATCTATTATTTTTGGGAGACTATGTCTTGTTTCACAAATCCTTCACATCTTTATTTCTTTAATCATCGACGGAAGAGTGGACATACTAGCCTGTCACGCAAGAGTACATACTTTGTAAGGTCAAAGGCGTATCCATCCTTTCCCTGGAGTGGTTGTCTATAGGCCTCCGCATACCTCATTTATTGAAAAAAGCAACTTCATTGACGATCTCACTGTTAATATGGAAAACTGCAGTACTAAAGTCAAAATAGGCGACTGCAATAACTAACTCAGTCTTTATTCAAGGTTGTCAGTACTTTGCGGCAAGCTCACATCTGCCATTGATTGATCCTGAACAAAACCATTAAACCCAACAATCATAACCATCCTTAGGGATCATACACACAAAACCATAGAATTATCTAGACGAGAATACTACTATACGCGACTATCGTCCATCACAGATCCACAGACTCTATGAAAAGAACTGAGGCATCTGGGTGTTGTTCCTCAGAAAGTAGAGAGTCCTCACGATTTTATGATCGAGCGGCTGAATGAGTTCTTTTTCTCGGTATCACACGACCCCCTGGCTTCATGTATCGATGTCTACCTTACTGCACTACGGTTAAAAAAACACGCGGAATTCTCTTAAAGAAATAGATGCGGTGAATGCGACCGAAACTGTCACTCACTTCAGCACTCAATCTAGGGGGCCAGATGACATCCCTCAATGTTTCATCGCTGCTGCTTTGCCGGCAATAGCTACCCATCTCTGGTATTTTCAATGCATCAATTATGGAATCAGTCTTTCTGTATGTGTAAATATTTGTACTTGTAAAATAGCGAAGAGCGAAAAGAGTTAATAAAATGAAAATATAAAAAATTGTATTTATACTTGTTGGTCAAGCCA
>JAPYZO010004171.1:0-14195 GCA_030522905.1 Torymus flavipes | reverse complement strand
TCTGGCTCTCTCTGTACTTTATTTATATGTATTTTCTGATATCGTTTCTTAATTATACATTTATCAAATTAATATTTTTTAATAGAGAAAAAAATTCATACCCGACGAGTCCGTTTTATCAACGAAAAATCGACGTGTCCGCTTTTTGGACGAAAAATCGATGTGTCGGCTTTTCCAACGGGTTTGGAACCAAAAAGTAGGGAAGGTGGGGCGGTATACGCAGTGGGGTGATATGGTTTCGATGATATTATGGTTTCGATGATATTTAAAAAATGACAAACTATTTTTAGCTGCAAATTTTTTAGGTTATGGCTAAAGTTGTAACAAATGTATTGGAAGTGGTAGAAACTGAAACAGTTGAGTATAAATAATTTAAAAAATAAAATACCCATATAGCGCCACTTGAAATTTTTTTTTTCAATATGGGCAACTCCCTCCGTTTGATTTACGGTAAAAACTCATAACGCCCCACGTCCAAACTGATGGGGTGATATGGGTTTTCGAGTGATTGCTTTCTTCAGATTAATTCATTTCAATATCTTTGCATTAACATAAATAACGAAGTGTATTTATATTTGTAGATGGAGAATCACTGAATTTTAAGCGTGTTACAGTTTTTTGTATAGTTCGATTAATATTTTTAATAGCGAAAATGCCCATATCGCCCCACCTTCCTCTAACCCAAAGGTTACGCACTCTCCTTTTAATTTTTTTTTCTATTTCATGACTCTCATTGATAAAGGAATGACTCATATTTGTTATTCTCTCAGCGTGCGCCTGTGACCTGGTGGGCAGCGAGTCATTACTTTGCGAGTCTCACAGCGGCCAGTGCCCGTGTCGTCCGCTGTTCGATGGCCGCGACTGCTCGCTCTGCGTCGAGGGCTACGGCAACGTCACCGCCGGTTGCGTCGAGTGCGACTGCGGGGTCGGCGCCGCGGATGGCCAGTGTGATCCGGTCACCGGACTCTGCTCCTGTAGCCCGGGCGCCGTTGGGCCGCGATGCGACCGATGCGCCGAGGAACACTATGGCCTCTCCTTCGACGGCTGCACCGGTGAGTCATTGTTTTCATTTTCATTCGGTTGTTTGTTCCGCTGAGGAGAGAAAATAGCAGATAAGACATTTCACAGTCTAGTTTAGTGACGTCGAAAGGACGATGACACGGTGAAGAAAGGTCACGAGGATGACGCAGGCTGCTGAGTTTTAGTGTGCAAATTATTTGACTTGTAATAATAGCACTCGCGTAGCTTTGATATAAAGTTTTTAGGTTTAAATTATAATTCATTCTTACTCCCGCTTAGAGACAGTTTGGTAATAATATTTTTACTGAAAATATGTTAGGATTATATTTAAACATATGGAATTTGTAGAGAATTTATACGCTCTTAATGCGTTTTCAGGAGTGATATTGACTTCATATGAAGTCAAATGATTAAAAGAGTATTTTGCCTATGTTTCGTCATGTTTAGTTTATTGTATATACTACTCCCACGTAAAACAATTTTATAAAAATGGTTCTATTATAATGTAAATAATATATAAACTTTATAGGAACCATATAGAGTTAGTAAGAAGAAGGTAATTTTTGTCCTTATGGAGGTAATTTTTTTTGTTAAATTACCTTAATTACAACATTATGTATTATTTATATAGAACATTTCTTTATAAAATTTTTTATATAATTTTTATAAAATTGTTTTACGTAAAGTGTTACATATACTACTTTACTCCCCTCTTCAGGACTATAAATTAATTTTGCTTCCTCCTAGAGGAAGCTTTGTGATAGTAATTTTTTGAGTTGTTCTAAAAACATGTTATAATTGTTCCCCGAGGTGTTAGGAATTAAAATACATGGTATTTGAAAAATGTCTGTATGGATGTGTGTGTGTGTGTGTGTGTGCGTGTGTGTGTGTGTGTGTGTGTGTGTGTGTGTGTGTGTGTGAGTGAGTGTGTGTGTGTGTACGCCTGGATCTCAGCTTCTACACGGGCGTTTTAACCGGACAGGTCTCATTTTTTTCGTTTTTTTTTGTGTGATGGCGGGTCAAAAAACCATTTTTTGATTGGGCCGATGCTTTTTGGTTTTATTTCGAATTTTCGATTTTCTCAAAATTTATTTTCGCTTTTTTTTAATGATATGGTCGAGATATTTTAAACGGATGGGTAGCATTCGAAAAAGAATTAAAATACCTATATTTTCTAAAAAAAAAAATTTCTAGCTATCACGGTTCTTTTGTTTTGAATAAAAACGTGTTTTTTGTTTAAAGCTTATAACTCTCAAACTCAAACTAGACGGTCAAATTTTTGGAGAAAAATCATGATAATGCAGAATGTAAATAGCTATAATATCTAAAAACTTAATTTCATTCCGATGGTTAGTTAATTATAGAATTAATTAAAGGAATGAGCAAATTAAGGTTGAGGAAGCCACGGGCCAATGAATTGGCAGTGGTTTTTTATTTATATTAAACGCATTGTGAACAACTATTAACAAATGAATATAGTTAGTTTAAGGTAGTTCCTTGTCGGCCTCCTCGTAAGTAAACGAGTTATGCCGAACGGTATTAGACAAATCCCTATAATAATAGTAAAATTTTAAATTTGTCTTTCGATTGCCACATTTATGACACTACCATAAATAAAACTGGCTTATTCAAGAAAAACCACCTTTTAATCCGAGTTCGAGTGTTCTCGAAAAGGGAACTAAGCTGACTAATCACAACAGCATTATTGCCGAGTACCACATGTCGAGGTTCACTCCCTCAGGTATAACGTAAGGTTATGGTTTTGTCGATCCCTTTTATTGTAACAGAATATTATTACCTGCGCTGTACGAGAAAGTATTGGGCCTCCCGCCCATTACGCTTAATGAGTCTGTCGTCTGGAATTCTCGTTTATGGATCATACCTGAGCAAAGCACTGTATGTAGAAAGGTTCTCACCCTTATTTCATTTTAATCCGACACCTTTCCTAAAACAATTAAGTTTCCGACTGAAATATTTCTGTGAAGTTCGTCTACAATATTTTTATCTTACTTTCAATCTACACTTTCCATCCTAGTTTCTCGAAAGGTCCTTTTTCATCCCGACTTGCCCCCTCTCTCTCTCTCTCTTTCACTCTCTCACGCTCTCTGTCTCTCTCCCTCTCTCTCTCTCTCTCTCTCTCTCTCTCTCACGCTCTCTCTGCCTGTCTCCATTTCTATAAGTTAGATCTTTCTTCTTAATGAAATTATAGATTTTTAAATAATCAAGATTATTGTGATTTATTTATTTAAAATTGAGTATTAGTTGATATAAATAATTGTTTTCAAAACCTTTGTACATACTTTTTCTAATCTTTTTCACTAAAAACTGCAATGTTAATATAAATTTATTATGATGCACGGTTCTTTTAAAAAAAAGCGCTCTCTTCTGTTTTTTGTTAAATATTACTACGTAAAATCTATTACAAAAAAAGTTAATAAAAAATTGTAATGACTATAAAAACTTCTACTGTACTCGTCCGGGTCGGTGCGTTTAATCAACTCGACTACTACCCCAGACCTCCGCATTGATAATCCGCGCAATCACCGTGCAGCGCTACTTCTTCAGGAGTTCGATTAAAAGCTTTCTAATTCGAATTCCCGCTTATCGCTTTGTAAGGAAAAACGACGAGTCGCGCGCTCGTGCTGATTCTTCCGACGCATATAGAGTCTTCTTTATCGGAGCACGATCGCCGAGGTTTATCGCCAGGATCGAGTGTTCGACATTGCGTGGAATTGCCTAGCACCGCGAAATCGCGTATACAGAACGGGTGAAGGACATTCCACCCGCGAGCTTTTGTGAGCTAATAAAAAAGCGCGTAGGGTCGAGAGTTTTATTATACATTTTTGCTCATAAATTGTAGAATGCTTTACTAAATTTTAGAATAGGAGAAAAATTAAAATTTGTCAATATGGCGTGGTTTAAAAAAACATAAATTAAAAGAAGCACATGATTTATCAACTATATATGGTTAAAATATTTTTTAAATTTTTTAACACTTCTGGGGTTTTTTCAATAAGATTTTATAATCTCATATTTTCTAATATCTGCGTACAATTTAAAAAATCAATCTTCGTTAAATGACCTTCACGTTGCATCGAGTAAATATAAATTCTTATAAAAATATCTTAAAATAGTTCTTTTAACGTTTGTAAAATTATAATTATGCATCGAAATAAAATCTATAAATGTATAGCTTGTAAATATTCACGAGTAGAATCACGTTGTAGTGAATAGGATACGAGCGTTTCATAAACACATAGGTATATTCCTTGCATATACACCTTTGATAAATTACTTGCGCTTTGCTTTTTCTGCTTCAAGATGAGGTACCGATGAAAATTATGCTTCGTGCAACTCGTTGCTGCACATGCCTTTGCATACTTAGTGGACGTTTTCGCGCCTTTCGAATTTCAAACTCTCAATCGTTTCTTTTGCATAAGCGCATGCTGAAAGGTACAAGTAAAACTTTTTTCAGCACTGCATCTTATTATGTAATTATGATTTCTTCTGTAGAAGATCTGCAAAAAAATCGATTTCTCTTCAATACGCTCAATTTTAAATTATATTTGTTTTTCCAAACAAACACTATCCTTTCAAAATAACTTTTATACGATTTATAATTCATACAAATAGTTTGATTTTTATATATTTCGTTATTTTATTGAACTACACAATAACTTTCATTATTGTTTATTAAGCTCGATTCTCGTTAGCCGCCACATAAAGCAAATACTCGTGAATAGAATGTTGCGAACCGCATACCTGCGGTGTACATAACAGTAAACTTACAACGCGTCCTGAATCAATAGTTTCGGTATACAAAGGTACAAATAATTTTGATATTTGATGTTAAATTTTGTTTTGTTTTTTCTTAAATTTTAATATAATAACGTGTTTTCATAAGCTTGTTAGCTTTGTGAATTATATTTACCAAACTATGCATAGTATAGGAAATTTATTGATAGCGCAACCGTTATTGAAGCAAAGTAACGACGAAAAACATAAACGTGTTTCTTGTTATACATAAACTCAGACATTTATTCTTTTTTTAAAGGCTTGCCGCCGATGCAGTATTTGTTATTCTCGTGAAACTAACGCCACCCGGTTTGAACGCTTATTTGAATGCGCATAAATTTTATAGTTTAATACGTCTACTAATTATAAATAAATGTAAACATGAGATTTGCATTTAGATAAACGTGATTAAAAATTATGTGAGAAAATTTATCACCTTAAACTAATACAGAAGAATGAAATTAGTCTAAGACAAATAATTAGAGACTGTTTAAGTTTTCAATAATTTATGAATTTACTTTAATAATAATTTATGATATAGTTTAAATATATATATATTTATAAAGCTATGATGGACGCCATCACATATTGGCAAATGCTTATTTGCAACAATCATCAGCGTTATCCACAGGAATTACTTTCAATAAGACACCATAATGAACCTACAAATCTGTCGCGAAAAGTCTGGCGTCTGGAAAGGAATTCTCGAAATTCATTGGCGATTTTTACAGAACTATCGCGCGCACATGTACGTGGGAAATGCGGGACGCGTGCCGCGTGAATAATGCGATGCTCAGTGCGCCATTTATTTCCCGCCGCGCGAATTCATCATTGCGCGGCATTTCGATACGCGCGCGCTCGCGAGCGCGTAGGTGCGCATAACTCGCCGGCGCATAAAGCGTGCAAGCACCTTGACCCCGCAGCGGGCGCGCGGATCTTTATGGACCTTGCTCTTTATTTCTGTTTGTTTTTGGTGGTCGGCCGCTCTTTTGTTCTCGCTGCTTTATTATGATGGGTATGGTAATCAAGAAGAGTGATACGAGCTCAGCTTTATCGGATAATGTAGCACTCTGTATATATATATAGTTGAGCAGTCCAATTTACTTTCGTGCTTTTCAGGCGAAAGAATGTGTGCATTCAATGTTTCAAAACGTACTATTTAGGATTTTTACATCTGCTAAAGGCACATTTTGAGTGTCATATTTTATGATATCAATTAAACAGCAAATAAGATCGATAAAATATTAAAGCGAATGCTGTTCAATAAATAAAAAACGATTTTTCAAGGAACTAGGAGAGACTACGAACTCCGGATCAAGGATTCGGCTCAAACTTTGCGAGATGTTTCTGAATGTAGAAATATAAAGCTGCAATATTAAATATAAAATAGTTTTGAAAAGAGCCTTTTTTTAAAGCGTTAATAATTTAACTTTGGAGTCTTAAAATAATTTCAAAACATAGAAAATAAAACCAGGAAAATAAGCTTTCATTTGCTTTTTTAAGAATTAAAAAATGTTCGTTCCTTCCAAAATTATAAAAGTTTAAAATAGAGCATTGAAAATGCATTGTTTAATCTCTAAAATTAAACTGTTGGACTGCCGGCATATTTTGATGAACTTTCAGTGCTCAATTTTAAACTTTCGTTTTTTATAGAGTGAATTTTTAAAATAAATTTTATTTCAACAGTATACAGCAACTAACAGTTTCCGATTGAGTTTTCCTACCTCTATATTTCTCGAGCAAATATGCACCGTATGTATATAAAACTCAAATAACAATTATTTAATTACTGAATAATTATGATATTTTTTACTTTTTTCAAACATATAAGTTTCATCCTCTCTAATAACGACTGAATCGCGCTAGACCAGATTTAATTTAGAAATCTCCATCCCGTTCTGCCGTCATTTTAGCACTGGCAAAACGCATAATTTGTCCGAATAAACGCGCACCACTCGCGCGTATTATTACAATCCATTAGCAATTAGCTCGCGAGCTCACGCGAGGGCTTAAAACTCCATTAGCGGCTTATCCTTGCGAGTGCACGCCAGATATACACCACAGCGGAGACAGGCTGACTTATGAATCCGCGATGCTGCTGTTGCCGCGCTCGCATATACGACTTTTTAGCGGCGCGCGTTAGGCTCGCATGACTCCTCGGGTTTATTAGCCGCGCAAATGATTAATTTCACCGGCGATAGCTCGATAAGTTGTTTCTCGCCTTATTAATGGATCTCTTGGTTTTTGCGAGCTATGGGCAATCTGTAATTATGCGCACATCCGCGCTAATAAATAGCCATTTTTGGGCGCAAAGACGTGACGTTGAAGTGTTGCCTGCCGATCGCTGAGTTAAAGTCGCAATGAGAGGTCATTGTTTCGATAGTAGCAGTATAGATTAACAAACTTTTTCTGAATAATTGCAATTTTTTGTTTTAGAAGTTTTAGCTATTTTAATAGTATTAGAATTAAAAAGACTGAATTTTTTTGGTTAATTCCGAAAAGCTTATGTATACATGATAATATTATATTTTTTCATAGTGCATAATAAAGACAAATAGTACAGTCGTTGCACAAGTCGATACATATAAACATACCTATACCGAGAACTCTCCGTCAGATTTCTTTACAGGCATGTATCGCGGTATATGTACCTTCGATATGTAAAATGTTACGTTTTGATAATTTTATCGTTGAACTGATTCAGTTGTACAGTAGACTTTAGAGGACTGTATATAAAATTCTATGTGATTTTGCTGTAAATTTACGCTTCAATAAAATAAATTACGAAAGTCAATGCTGGAAGAAATTTACAATTTAGCTGAAAGGTTTACTATCTAAAATACAAAAGATTAAAAAGTTCGAAACATAAAAATTGTTTTATTCAATTTTTTTTAGATCTACAGGTTTTATAAATCTCGTCGATTTTTCAAATTTGTACTAAATAAGTATTAAAAAAATCAAGATAAAACCAAATTTGATTAGTTCCCTTGAGGTACTGATTTTGCATTAGGTTTTGTAATAAATACAAAAAAAAAATAAATAAAAGGACTACTTTTCGATACTATAATAGTTATTATTTTATGTTACGATATTTTATTTTACAATCACATAATTTTTGGAGCACTCATCTTAAGAAAAATAAACATTAAAGTATTAAATATAGTGTGAACTTTATTTTTTAACTAATTAAAAAATATTAAAAATTAAACCATAAACTATGCTTAGATACGCGTGCTGTGGCAGTACAAAATAGAATCGTTCACAGGTTCTACGCAAGCGAGTTAATTACATATATTTCTAAAGCGCAGTTCAAGTGTAAACAAGCCGAAATAAATATTAGTGAGATTGTCGGCTTGCCTGTATTCTCATATTGAACGCGGTACGAGTTCAACGACTTATTTTGGTTGTCACTGCGAATTAAGTGCCATTGAAAATATTTTTTAGTTTTGAAGTGTTTTTAAATATTTTTCACTTATCGACGTATAGTATTTACGTTGCTATTGACAATTTAATGAAGAGATTTTTTTATTATAAAAAATTACAAGTAAGTTTCGTTTTATTTGAAATACTATAATTTTCATGATTAAGAGATTATTTACATGATGACTAGTAGTTTAAATACATTTAAATAAATATTTTTATTATTAAATAATAATGTATATTTCAATGTTTTATACTACCTAACGATTAAGTATCCAATACGCCTATCAATGGAATCGTTTTTATATTTTTTATATTTGGATTTTTTAGGGGATCAGATATCTGGAAAGCATTGACTTCATTAAAAAAATATATATAAATACTTTTATACCAATTGGCAATTATTTTATGACACTTCCAGATTTAATGAGAAATTTACTTTTTTTTTATGTATTTAGTGTTTGTGTGAATTGGTGGAAAAGCGTTGAAACTTGTAACTATAACAATTTTACATACTGGCGTAAGTATACTCTATTTTTAAACGGTATAAATTTTTTATTTCTAAATATACGAATTATAAAAAATTCCATTTTCATTTTTCAAAAAATTTTAAATGATAATAGTATTTACGAATAAAAATACATCGTTAAATGGAATTATTTTATTAATTGATAAACTACAACTCACAATTTTTTACTGGAATTTTTGCTTATACGTAAGTTATTAATAATCAAAAGTGAATTTTGATATTTGATTATTGCTATATTTGATGCGCTATTAAAATTCGTTATTGAAAAAAATTATTAATTTCATTTCTGCTATTAATAGTTTCTCGTTATTTATTAAAATTTTTCCTAATTGTTAACATAAAAAATAATTGTTCGTTCAAAAATTAAGAAAAATTATTAAATATTGTTACTCAAGAAAATTGCTAAGGCCGCGTTATTTGTAAGTACTATAAATCAGCCCTTTGGTTAAATTATTTCGTTTATATATATATATATATCGTAAGTATCTACATGAACTGCACAAATCTGTAAATGAGCAATAAATTTTTTAAGCCCCCCAGGTCGACGCGCCATGACAGTTAAAGCGTCTTTCGGCAACCAATAGCTGCCCCACTTAGAGTGCAATCTGTCGTGATTGGGTGTCGAACTATCTAGCGAACTACCGCATAACTTTAAGGAAGGGACCAACAAGTATAAATTTAGGGCCTGGGCTGATCATTCAGTCACTTGCTTGCCAAGATCAACAGAGGTAACATCTTTTTCCTTTGGAAACTCAACCTGTCTAAAGTCAGAACAGTGTATCTATTGAATAGGCCAAGAAAGAATCTAATATGGCTCCTTTGCAAAATCGTCAAGTGTTCAGATACTCGGCTGAGTCTGTTGGAATGAACATGGAAGAAGATAACTGCGAAGTCGTGCCCATGGAATTGGATGACACCTTGCCAGAGTCTTTGATTCTAGTAAGACCTGATGATCTATCAACTTTGCTATTGAATGATAAGCACAGTACTTCAGAAGCTGACAAGTTCATCTCTACTATCGATTGGTCGAATTTCAATCTGGAATATCTAGGAGACGTGAACAATGACCCGCCGATGAGCAACGGTTTTACAGAATCAACGATTGGGGTGGCGAGCAACAGCACTTGTTGCAACGAGAACAAGAGTGTACAGCTTGAACAAGTACACCAAAATTTACTCGAAGAACAGCAACAGCATCAAGAAAATTTAAAAGTAAGTATCACTCTTAAATACTTACTGCGAGAAAGATTTATTCATAATTAATAAGAAAATATATTAACAATTAATAATGGTATATTAACTATTAATATCGCATATTAACTATTGATTGCGAATCATTATAGTAAAATTAACTATTTTAATATTAACAGTTAACATATATATTAAGTATAAATAAATCTTTCTGTCAGAGATATGTTTTTGCAATTTATAAAAAAATTATAACTGATTTAAAATCGCCTAGATTCAATGTACTTATTGTTATTTTCTTTTTTCAGTTCTTAGACGATCTTGCTGTGGAATCTCTATATTTTCATTCGGATTCATCAAGCAACGCTGTAGACCAAGTATCGTGCTCAGCTCCGACAGTACCAAGCCCGGGTGAGACTTTGCAGAATAGCGAAAACGGCGATGATCTTCAGGCATGGCTCAGTAGTTTACAGAGCAAGATCGAAAGCGATCAGAACGCGATAACAAATTATGACCAAATTTTAAACAATGCGGCGTGGAGTGAATTCTCAGCGAGCACGACGACCTCCTTTAACTATCCCAACTTTATGTACACGTGCAAAGGAAGCATGGTATCGTTAAGACCATCTCTGACGAGGCCAGAAGATCGAAAGTTGTTTAAGTTACCAGAAAAGCACCATTGCGTTTATTGCTTCAAATGTTTCTGGACACACGATGCTTTATTTAGACATACGCACAATAAGAAGGGCATTTTGCAGTGCTGGAAGTGCTTTCGCAGTTTCAGAACGTTGGACGAATTGAAGAGACATTTTTTCTATTACCACGATACAAGCATTATGCGTTTCCGTCCAGCGTTACCGGTCTTCTGAAACTGCACATATTTTTATTACTAATCCTGATATTAGTATTTCATTGTATCTCAATGTTAATTTATAAAAAGTTTTAGCAGCATTTTTATACAATCACGTCAAGTATATGTAATGCAGTAAAAATTGTAATATATTAGTACCATTGTGCGTAGCTCGTCATAATAGAAAAAATATTGTTATATTTTGTTAACCCTTAGCTGGCACACTGAGAAGCTACTCATTATTTAAAAAATTCCTAGATTTAATTTTTACATAAAAAATAAAAAATAAACAAAAAATAAATTGAAGCTGCCTTGACTGGTCGTCTCATACCTCGGTGTGCTAGCTAAGGGTTAACATTTTAAGTTCATTCAGACGTTGCTGAATTTTATTATGTCCATGTTACGGGTATAATTATAACTATTTTGCCACGAATTGTAATTCAATTTATTTAGTTTCTTATATAGTAAATAATATTTTGTAAATATTTACACAAGTGATATTATATGAATAATGAATATTTCTATATTTTTAAGTAAATAATATAAAATTAAATATTGAAAGTATTTATACTCAATTTATTTACAAATGTTTTCAAATATACAAATAAATTTACTTCCATTATAATTATGAAATTTTATTTTTATTTAAACTACCATCCAGTTTCTTATACAATCAGAATCTTTCTATATATTCACAACGCACGTGAGTAAAAAATAAAAAAAATTATATAAAAAAAAATAAAAAACGCAATGTTGATTTTGTTCTTGCAGTTTAATAGTATCAAAAAGAACTATTTAATAAAATAATTTAAACAGGGCATTAATCGAAACATTCTAAAAATACTAGCTAAAATACATTGTTGTGATCTTGTTATTTTCGAATGAATCACTAAAATGATTCATATCTACGCAAACATAGACAACACCATGAGTCTGACGCTTTTCTGCATTTCAAGCTGTAACTTCTTACTGTCGATGACAGATGCTCTCCCCTCCTTTTAAATTTCAGTCGAAACACGAGATAATAAATATAACAACGGGACTTTTTGGTAGGGATGTTGTACACTTATACATTTCAATGTATATAAGGGGGAATTTAAAGCAATTTATTTTCAATATTAAAAAATTTGATGGTATTGCCAGTATGAAATCAAAGACTGAAAATTTAATTTTCATTTGCATATATTATTACAAAAAACATATACATGCATTAAACGGACTGTGTCAACTGAGAATCTTGTTAAAAGGCCACATCTATCGAAATAAATATTTTAGTATAAAGTAACAAATTAAAGTCTGTAAAATGTGAATCGTGAAATAAGAATAAACCTTTAGACTTTTGAGTATTCTTCGACAATAACTGTAACTTATTATTAAGTATATGTATCAAAGTTTAAACTAAATAAATACTTTTTTTATAAACGTTAATAAAAATTTTGTTGTTTTTTTAAATTAGTATACTTTTATTAATGTAAAAAACGGGAAACTATTTTAAATGTGCCGACGCTACATGCAGCAGCAGTCGGGTGCACCAGTCGACGCAGTATTCCATAATGTGTACGCGCATATTGTCGGCTTAGTCGGAAAAGCAGACCTTCGTCTTCTCGAAAAAGTGGACAATTCGAATTGACGCTGGAAAAGTGGACATCTCGCATTGAAATTGAAAACAGACATGACTCGAAAATAAAATTATTCCGATTCGAGTTCTGTGGTGATATTTAAAAAGGACTTAAGTACAATTTTTTCTAAAATAGAGTTATAGTATTTTTGCTTTGTGTAAGGCCTATCGCATCATCTGGAAAAAGAGCATGTTCACTTTATTCTATTGTATTCTAACATTTAAACCATATGAGTTCTCGTAAGACTTTTTCAAGTGATTGATTCACTTTTTTATATCACCACAGAGTCGAGATCCGCTGGGGATGGAATTTATTCTTGTTCTCTTAAATTTTTTTGGATGTATTATACACGCATTTTTAGTTATATTTTTGTTACAGTAATTGTATTCTATTACTTACTTCTACCATCACGATATAGCCATTCAGCGTTCAAGGGTAGAAACCACTTGAGAAAAAAATTTTTTTCCCTTTAAGTAAAATACCGATTGTAGTACAATAACATATTTGAGACAAAAAATAGTATATTACACACCTAGGGAGTAAAGTTAAAGAATGTCTCAGATCGCATGTTAATTGTCAAACATGCGATCTGAGGTATTCTTTATTGGCTCCCATTGTTAGTATATTGATTTTTTTTGCCGGACGAGGACGAAAATACAACATTCGCGATCGGGCGCCGGGAGCGAAAGTGGTACTTTCGGCCCGCACAAAATATAATTTTTTACCAATTTTAAAGAATTTTCATTGATTACATTTAGAATTTCAAATTTCAATTATCCCTGAAACTACTGTTAAAATAGTATTTAATCCAAAAGACTCTGAGCCACTGAATTTATTGTTAATCCTCCTACGATTGCAAGTTCATATTTTTAGCATCTATTACTCAAAATCTACCAACAGATACTTAATTAATTTTAAATTAATATTTTTTAATTGAGCGTTTTTAAAATAAAAATTATAAAAATTTATTAAATTTTAATAACATTTAAACTTTCAACTAAAAAAATATAAATCAAATCAAAAATACCTTTTCATAGAAGTTTTCTAAATAAGTTCCACAATATGTAAAAACAAAATGCAGAATGGTGCAACAAAAAAATCAGTCGCTCGGAACATTTTAAATATCATAAAATTAAGTTATTAGAAAGATGCATTTAAAGATAAACATAATTTAAAACAGAATTTAAAACAAGTTTAGTTATGTTTCCTGCCTTTTGAATTTATTGGTTTGGTAGTAGCAAGTGGTGCACTTTGTAGACTATTATTTGTAAAAATATAAAACGATCTTAAAAAATTAAATTAATAAATACAATTTTCAAAAAATATGAAAGAAAATATTATATTATCACATTTATGTATGAACATGGTTTTTTCTTAAAGTTAAAGAGTTTTAGATATCGTTACTGCAATAAAAAAAATCGATATTAAGTCATTTTCAAGTGGTTTCTACCTTTATAAAAATATAGAAATCATTTTTTAGCCCTTGTTCGACACTCTGGAATTATTTTCATCCTACGATTTTTTGTAATAGTTTTTTTGTAATAGATTATCGCATATAATTTGTCACCCGAGCCGAAGGCGAGTCAATAATAGCATCACAGAAATAAAGTTTCTGAATTAATACATTTTTAATTAAATGTAATAAATGCATAATTGAAGCAACAGTATCGGGAAATATTATGTGATCAGAATTATTTTATCTACGGCGCGAGTAGTCTGCATTTTCAACTTCAGTTTGCAGTTGTCCGCTTTTCCAGGAAGAAGCTGAGTCGAG
>JAPYZO010004170.1:0-11605 GCA_030522905.1 Torymus flavipes | reverse complement strand
AATTTTATAAAACGTCTAAATTGGTTGGCAGTACTATAAATTATATTTGTGTGGAATTTATTAAAGAAATTTTTCATAATCGGTTTTAATTCTTCTACGTACGGCAATACTATATGTGGTTTGTTATTAACTTTGGGTTTTGGAAGGAAGTTTTCAAAACATTGGCGCGCGAGATAGCGGCTTATGAATAGGAGGCGTCGATATATACAAGAATTGTTTCTATACCATAACTTATTAAGCTTTTTATTAAAATCTATTTAATAAACCATTGCATGGTACAAGAAAATTAATTGTCACGAAGAAATCCTCCTAAATAACAACTATTTATCTACCACCACATCACCACCATCACCGCAGCTCGCCAATTTACATCTAACCGCGCGCACTTCTTTATGAACGGGTGCATGATGCGCGTGTTTGTGCACTTGCTGTCTCGAGCGCTTCGAAACGAGATGCGCGCAACGCACCACGCTGTTATAACCTGTGTAATTCGATCAGGTATATATAGTAGCGCACAGCGGCGGACACGCCTGCTATATATACACGAGCGCGCAACTGGATTTGATCATGGGATGCCTCGGCGCGGATGACGAATGGGCCCTCGTTGCATTATACACACGGGCGGAATTTATGTGACGGTTAACCGAAGTAACTGATGCGGTCGCGCGCGTGCGAAGATTCCTATCGATTTAGAAAAATGCAATTTCGCGTTTGGTTTTTTGCTCTCGCTCTCTCACACTCTCTCCTTTCTCGGTCTTGTCCTCGATCTCGATTTGCATTTTCCATTATCTTTAATGGCGCTCGAGGGCTGTTCATCACGATCCGAATCAATTTTATACTAGATATGTCACGTGTTGATGTATATTTTTTCCATGCGGTGGTTCAGCTTTTTTGGTTGTTTTTACGGTGTTTACGATTGATAGATGGGATTCTATTTGAATATATACTTTAATGGAATGAGAGGATGTTATCTGCGGTTATTAACGTGTTTTGAAAAGTGTATTTCAATTTTTACATATTATTTTGTTATTATCAATTGTATTTAACTACTTGCATACAGCAAAGAAAATAATGAAAACATTATAGCTCCGTAATTTCGATTGCGAAATACGTTAGTAGTGCTCATGATGATTATTTCATTGACCATATAACGATACCTTGTTTCTCCGTATTTATTTACGAACTATGACGCAATATCCAACATCAGCTTATTAATATCAGCATTATTATGTTTGTTTTAGTGCGAGTACTAAACTTTACTAACAAGGAGACCATCATCCGCAACGGTTATTGCTGCCACTCGCGGGAAGGCGCAGAATTACGCAGCGCGATAGCATCGATGGATTGAGTTTCTCTTAATGGAAAGTAGTTCTTCAGCCAGCTGCATCATTAATTTTTCTAAGAATTCAAAGTGTGGGATTCAGAATTTCTCAAAATTTTAATTTTCAAATATACGCTTGACTGCTTTAAAATCTGTTCTACTACTGAATTTGTAGTTTAATTATTACAGCTTTTATTGCAATTTCGATAATTATTTTATTTAATTCTATTTTACGGTTTTCAGATTAAATTTTACATCAATAAAAATATGTTTGTAATACGATAAGTTTCTATTTCTTTTAGAAAACGTCCTACTCTACAGATCACAATGCAACAACATTGCGAAAACTCTAACCTAAATTCATTCCGTCGCAACCAAACTATATCCCAAACTCACAAATAACCACATAAACATTCCTTTCGAGACACCCGTAATTCACAATCAAGCCTCGAGCTATGTCCCGTGCTCGCTTGTGTACTTCGAAAATGAAAGTCTACTACAGCGCATATATACGCGTGTATACGCGCAGGGCAAGAATCAGCAATAATTCAGCCTTACGGCCTGAAAAAGCTTTTCCCCGTCAGCGACGACTCTCTCGCGCTTACGTCTTCATTAGGCTCTTCTCACCGGCACGTGGGGGAGGAAAACTGCGCACGCCTGCTAGTAGGCAGGTGTGATACGACGATGCTGCCTAGGAATTACGCGGTTGCAAGTATAGGCTTGTATAACTGTGGATCAATGTAATGCCGATTTAAGAGCATCTGCTTAAGAAAACTAACGTTAACCATATCTTCATTAGAATAGCCGGCGGAGGAGGAAGACGTGTTTGCTTCCTCTCGAGGTCTACTATCTCTCGTTCCCTTTCTGCGTAGTTCGAAGACTGGCTGCGGGGTTCGCTGCTCTCTCTGTCTTTTTGCTCCCCTTTGTCTATCTTTGGCCAAGGAGAAAAGGGATCGGATCTAATGGCTCCTGGCAACTTTCCTCATTTCCGATCGACTCGAGAACCCGCTGATTTCACGTCTCTGCAGAGAGTGGCTTTTTTTTATCCCTCAGACGTACTTTTCCTCGCTTTTGAGTCAGGGAACTTTCTGGCTGGGGGCGTTATACTAATGTAGGAAAAGCCTAGAAGCGCTTCTTTTTATTAAAAAAGGAATTTATCTCGAGGTAATTCTCAAAAGACGATTTGAACGAAAATGTAAATTTGAATATTGTAAGTTCGTTTTGTTCCTAAATCTGATTGTTTGATTATAACTTACCAAGCGGTTTTTCTTACACCCATAATGTTATCAACAGTCAGTTATCTCTTTACTGCAGCAATCATCGTACACTGCCAATAAATCGACATATCAATCAAAATTATACGATCTGAAAACAACGAGTGTGGTCACCCAAGAACATCAAAGCCATCAAACGCCGCCGCCACTCAACGAGCGACATCAAGACCTCCCCCCATAAACATCGCAATGAAAAGCGAATCAACTCGCACGTACCTACATGCAAGCATATAACGTACATCACGCATCATACACCCAGCAATTGACTCCCGCTTTCTCATTGTATTAACCTCACCCAGCCTCCGTACACACACACACACACACACACATAACCGTACGTCATCCTTGCGATCAACGAGGCGCCGCAGTTCCGCGCCGCTTCGATCCTCTCTCGCCAGCCAACTTCTCCTCATTATCGCTCGCATACCACCCAAAGGAGCAGCAGCAGCAGCCGCCTCCTTTCATCCCGCCGTCCTCTCTCTCTCTCTCTCTCTCTCTCTCTCTCTCTCTCTCGTATACGAAATTGGCATCGTTACGCGTATCGCGCATTAATCCTCCTCCACCTCCTCTCTTTCTTGTTCTCCCCATTCGTCCAATTAGCCACGGCGCGCGGGTAGAGAATAAGCGCCGATTTAAATACGCGCGCGGCTGCGTGGACCGCGTTCGCGCACGGAAGGTGCGCAGGAGGAGGCGTCTCTCGCGCGAGAAGAAGGTGGAGCTGTAGGAGGGCAAAGACGCTGCGAGCAAAGGGGGTAGAGTGAGGCGTGGGAGGAGGTACAGGAGGTGGAGGGGAAAAAAGGAAGGCGAGTAGCTCAGAGTCGCGGAATTGCGCGAGTGAGAGAGAGAGAGCGCGGATGTATGTCGAGCACGTAGCCACGGGGATTGCCTCGATGTGCCATAGAGGCAATCATGCCGGCAATGCAGAGGCTCGTCGTCTAGCCCGCACACGCCTTACCGTCGCCGTCGTCGTCGTCTCGGGCGCGTCTCGCGCGCTTCTTCCCTCTTGCACACGTACCGACGCTTTTCTCCTCGTCCCACCTCCGCAGACGGCGACGTGTCTGTCTTTCCCTCGAGTTTTCCTCGGAGCTCTGTATGTGTTGGTGCGCGCCTCGGCACTTATTTCCTCTCGTGCTCGCTTTGTAAAATCTAGGAATTCCCTCTGTCTTATGCCATGGCGCACGTTCCTCCCGGTGGTGGTCTTTTTCGCTATACTGCAGCTCGGTATATGCGACCATCAAGACGACGGAGGGGCGGAATTTCTTCTCGCACAGTAACTTTTCCGAGCTGCGAAAACGTCGTTTTCTTCATTTGGAGAAATCCTTATTAGAGTTTAATCCCCCCCCTCAACCGAGAGGGTGAGCGCCGGCGCGGAACTTGTTGAAACTTTGACTATTACCGTTGCAGTTTAAGGTCCCTTTGCATTAGTGCCGGATGGACTTTCGATAGTTTCCAAGTGATTTTCTACCTTCGGCTGGCTTATTTTATACAAGTTTTTTTGAAGTATTGCTATTTTTCAAGACTAATAGTAGTGAAAGAGTTTTAGGTGTTGAAGCTCTTTTTAGAACTGAAAATTATAGTACTTAGCGTTCTAGAATTGTTCATGTTGTTTTAATAAAGTATGCTGCTTACTTAGTTCAACATGTCTAAAGATTGGATAAATAGGCAAGATACGTGTAATAAGTTGTAAGACAATATATTAAGCATTTTACATTACATGAATGAATAAATAAATTTATAATTTTATACATACATGCTGCACTATATATGAAATTACACACCATTAATTTTATACAATAGAGATGTAGCATTATTGTACTATTCGAATAATACAAAGGGTCAAGGCAGAAGACGTGTTCAATAATTCTCACCACAAAAGACACTTTCTAAAATAAACCACTTAGAGCGAGAATCTTAATGTCCGAAACTGTCTGCTACCGCTGTACCGTCATCCAAAATCAGCAGCGAAAGCCTGCGAAACTCGCAAACCCAATCCATCCTCTTGATAAACGATCTGGGACGAAGATCTCGTGTCCCGAGAATATTCATAAATCGCATTCCTCGCACAAAGAAAACAACTGCAAAGAGAAGAGAGTCGCAGCCCCTGGAAGCAGGACTAGATAAAACGCGCGAGAGAGTGGACTCGCGAGCGTCGCATCAGTATTCAAAGTGCCCGGGACGCGCGGGGAGAGAAGGAGGGCGCGGCTTCTGCTACTGCCGCTGATGCTGATGCTGCTCGCTCTCCGGGACAGAGAAGAGAGAGACGGAGAGGAACAAAAACGCCCGAGAGGAGGATGTTGCATTAATATTTATACGGGAAAGGGGAATACGGCAGAGTAGGCGAGGGGTCGAGGCTATGCTGGAAGAGAGAGTGTATATATATAGGTGGAGAAGGGCGAAATGAAATGCAAATGTCTTAACGAGCCACTGAGGGACTGTCGGCGAGCACCTTCTCCATGCGCGCGAGCAGGACTCCCGGTCACGAATGTACCTTTGTCTCATCAACGTCCTGGTGATAATGCGGAGCTTGGAACTGATCTCTCTTTCTCTCTCCCACTGGCGTTCACCCCTGCGCTTGCGTGCAGGGCCCGAGTTGCGAGGATAATCAAGTCGGGTACTGTAAGGGCTATTCCGGAAGGGAGAAGTTTCAATGGGGAGGTCGTTTCGGTGATTTTTTTGAAAATGTTGCGTGTCGGTTTGGGTTGGTTTTATGGTTACAGAAAGCTCGGCTAGATTTCTTATTTCTTTTATTATAGCGAAAAACATTACTAATGTAGAGAGTTTTTGGAATATTTGTGACGTATAATAGAATAAAATTGATAAAAGTAAATTTCTTCACTTGAATTATGATCATTCTTTTATCTTTAATAACATTTGCTCACCAAAATTGTGTATATGAAATTACAAGATATCAAAATAACCTTTATAATAAAAATCTTATTAATTTTCATTTTACTTAGGAATCAATTTATTATATTTAACAATTTCAACGATCATCCGTATTACGCTACACTAATAAATTTCTGAAAATACCTCAAAACAAATATATAAACGTGGAAATTTTTCATCGTAAACTTATATTCACAAAGGCACAGACATATTTTACGAAAATAATACACCTTGACTTTTTTAGAAACGCTTTTTCGCTGTTTCGCTGGATTTTCAGGTAGCAAAAGCAACCTTCCCCCGACCATAAGGAAACTTCGCTCGAGCGACGAGGGCGCGCGCATACACGCCCGGCGGGCAAACGTCAACAATGTTACCGGGCGCGCCGTAATTATCGTTTGTCCTGTCGTAAACCTTAATTGAACGACTCCCCCATAAAAATCCATAGTCCATAGAGAATTTTATGCATAAAAAAAAGGTTTCAGGAAGAGAGCAGCCGCGCGCCAGCTCTTAATTAGCCTATACACTACGTCCCTCTCTCTACCTGAACGTATGCATTTTCTCGCTGTCCGTCAGAGGTGTCCGTTCCTCCGCACAGTCTAATTTCACGTAGCGTCACGAAACATTCACGATAGTCGCCGCGCGTTAGTTACTCGCGGGTATGGCTTAGCCGGAGCATTAAACAGATCACGTGGTGATTGGATTCTGCCGGCAATTTCCCTCTCTCTCTCCTGGCGGAAGCTTTCCAGAGGGTGTGTGCTTTCTCCTGGCGTAACCCTCACAAATCCAAGTCCAACTCTACAGCTTTCATTATAAATCCACCCACCCCTGCGGTATCTCTCTCTCTTGCCTCCCTTTCCGAATTCCCAAAGTCGCTAGCTCTTGCGCGCCGCCGCCGCCGCCGCCGTCGTCTCGGCACAAGCAGTATATCTCGGAGAGCGAGAACCCCCTTGAACCCCTAAGTTTCAAGCCCCATTCCCCGCGATTCATTATATCGCTCCTACGTTACCACCCCCTTTCGCCCGGCCATTTTCTCTCTCTTCCCGGGAGAGACCTCGCTTTCTTTTCTCTCCCTCGCGTTCCCGAAAGATCTGCGAGTGAGCCGGAGACAGAGACAGAGCGCCAGCAAAGAAAACATCGCGAATGTGTTTTTCAATTTGGAAGACTGCCAGGAACGAGCTCGCTTTTCTATCTCTCTTCCCTACCTACACCCTCCGAGCATTATTCTTCTTTTTTTGTGCGTCTGCCGCGCTTTTTTCCCGTACGTCTGTGCGATGCGCGTGGATCGGAAAAACTTCCCTTTCTGCGCTATAGCGGCATCGCGCAACTTTTCTCTCTCCCTCGGCTGGCTAAGAAAAACAGACAGAGGCCAGTCAGCAGCACGCACACGGCTATGGGCAACGAGCGCGCGAGCATTAACGGAATTAGACGGTGAGTGAAATTTGTCGGAAGGGTGGGTGCGCGCGGGGAGAAAGAAAGAGAGAGGGAGGCGAGAGCTAAGAGGCGAAGTTCCTCCTAAGCTCTAATACGATTAGAATTCCAACGCGAATGCGCGCGCGCGCGCGTCTGAAAGCGATGCAATGACGTGAAACTCGGCAATGGGAACGGCGATTTTCAATTTGGTTCGCTGCCAATCGCGCAGACGAGACCCGCGAATACAACGGCGTAGCTCTCGTAATGTATTTTAATATCCTCGAGGCCGGATGATTTAAGCTGCGTACACGAGCTCGCCTCCTTTTTTCCTCGGCGATTCTTCTTCTGTATAAGGAGGAAAAAAAACGAGCAAGCAGGCGAAGGGAGCAAAGTTAAGTTTGATTTTGAGAGCACGAGCGTGTGCCGGATGCGCGTAACGACGTCTTACCTACTCCGTTATTTTTCCACTCGCGCAAGAGCGAGCGAGCGAGGAGAACAGTCGAACACGTGTTCCGCCTTCCACTAATCTACCGCGTGCGCGCTCGCCCTTTATATATATAATATCTTGGCTATGGCTTCCCGGTTTCTAAGGTCGCGCAGATGCCGCGCCTGCTGCAGCCGTCGCGCAAACCCGACGGTAGCCGAGCGACCTCAACTTTGTACTTTGGCCCAAAGGAGATGAGGAGTTGGAAGCGCGTGTGTGCCAAGTTCAGGGTAGTGCCAGAAAAAAGTCAGAGCCAAGATTATGCAATGGATTTGGGAGGTCGAGGTAATTGAGTTTCCATGTAAGCTGCGGTATTTTAATTTTTACATATACGTGAGAAAACGTTATTATGCGGAGAATAATGTATGTTTATGAACTTCATTATAACGAATAGCAAATGATTACGTATTATAATCGTATTTCAAAATCATTTCTGATTTTTGTTTCATCGTTGCCAAAACAGACATTAAAGTAGCTTGAAAAACCGTAATTTTTGTATTATGGATTTACACTTATTTTACGCATAAAACGAAGGCAAGAATTTATTACGTGCGAACGTCGAAATAAAAGCAGTTATTTTAATAATTTTACAAAAACGTTTCTCCGCGCTGCAGCCTTCGAGCGAAAATTTTCCCTCCGCTTCTCTCTACCTTTCTTATAAAATAACAGGTCGTGGAGATTTCTCACACGTACGCGCGCTATATTATAAAAACACTCCATAGGTCCATAAAATTCCAGAAAAACCTGCGAGAAGCTCTCAGCTCACCGGCAGCAGCAGCAGCCGCCGCCGCTGGCCTCGTTGCAATACCTCTTAGCCTCGTTACATCTCTAAGTAGAACATTGCAAAAAGCGATATAAAAGATAAGATTCCTCGCTCTCGCGCGCACTCTCTTATCCTCGCCGATCGTGTTTCGCGTAACTACGAGCCTCAAGTTCGCGAAGCTGTTAATTGGGGCCCCCCAGCCGCTTATCTAATGCGAAAGACGAGTAGAACGTGCACCTCCTCTCTGTACCCTTTGTACCTCGCGCGTACCACGCAGGTATTATACGTACACCTATACCCTTCCCGCGCAAAATGCGTAGCCGGAGGGCTGATCGCGCTGCTACACTACCCGCGGGCTGCACGTGAAGATGTCGCTCGAATGTCCTCCACTAAAACTAAATGGCTCGTTTGATTCCGAGGCGATATCTCCCCGGTATATATACATGTATATGCGGTGATCTAGCGGCGCGGCTGGTGCATGCCTCGCGGCGGCTCGACGCGCCAAAGCCGAGTGCGTGCGCGTGTGTGTGGGTAGATACAGGCGAGAATCCGGCGAAATATATGCAACGGCCAATATCCAGGGAGTTATCACGCGAGGGTGGCCAGAGGCTCTCTCTCTCTCTCCGTTATTTCGTTATCCCGCATTTATCCAGCGCGAATATTGCGCGCCCGTGCGCGTGTGTAGGGGAAAGAGAGAGGGATGAGCGCGCGCGTAATTAAGATGTCTGAGAAAGAGTTATGCCGAATGACGCGCGCATTTCAGCGTTTATTAAGCGGGCGGAGCATTGTGTTTTTAAATTTTACGAACAGGTTCAGTGGAATTGCGGGTTATAACTTGCTTTTAGTGAAAATTTCATCGTTTGAGGGAAATTATGTGGGATGAAGAATGATTACTTTCATAGAAACTATTTGTTCATCAGTTCATCTATTTTATACTCGAAAATTAATTAATTAATTTAAAAGCATAAGTTATATTATAAAATTTAATGAAAAAGGTAGCTTAAATTGTATTTTAATATGCTGTACCCCTTGAAAATCTTTGACTTCTCCACTTTTTTACTTCATCAATGTATTTTCAAGCGCTATCTGCGCGGCGAATCTTGAGCTGAAGAGAGCCAATCACGACGTGAGCTCGGCTAAGCTCTGCGGCCGGGGTTAAAATGGCGTTGCAGCAGCAGCAGCAACGCGCGTGGAGTAACGCAGTGTTTATCGGACCATATCCCGAATCCCGTATAGCCTATTGCCGATCCGGCTGCTTAGGAGGGGGGCTAGCTAGCTAGCTAGCTAGCTACACGACGTCACACGTAATCCTCCTTCCTCCCCTTTGCTCTCTCTCGACCGACTCCATAAACGTAATTTGTTTGAGCTTCGCTGGGACGCAATTGCCGCACGCCGCGTGTTATTTGCGGTGCAATCGAGTCGAATCTATGGGTCAATATTTTTATTATAACTCTATTGGATAACGAATGCATTAAGCGGTCACAGTGGTAACGAGATTTATATTGACTATTCGAGATAAATAGTTGATTAGAATGGAGGTGAGGTCGTTACAGGGACGTACAATAGAGTGGGATTTGATTAGTTTCAACGAAATAGAGCTGTTCTTTGTTGAGAATTTAATGAGGGGACGAGTAAAATTATTCGAATGGCAAAATATTTCATATTTTTGCTGTATTCATTTTTCAGGTTATTCGGAAAACGTTATTGTACGATTTTTCATTTCACGCGTCATTTATTTTTATGAAATGAAGCATCGTAAAGTTTTATTTTACTACTTCGTGGACTGGATCTATGATTGAATAATTTCTAATAATCAATTTTTTTAATTAATTCATTATCACGGGTAATTTGACGAGTAATACATAAAATACAATTAAGAAAAAAAAGTTGAAAAAAACTTGTAATTTTAAATTAGTGAAGCGTTGCTTGTATTAAAAAAAATTAAAGTGGAATTAATGAATATAAAATTATATAAAATTAAAATAAATAAATTAATTAATAATATATAGATTGGTTAATTTATCACTAGTTAAGAATAATTAAAATAGAATAAATGTGTTAAAATAGTATAGCTTAAACTTTTTTGTATAATTAATCATTTTTATTTTCTGACTATATCGTATTTCCAAGCCGAATCTATAAAATCACCTCATTAAGGAGCATTTCTGCTGCTGAATGCCCGCAATAATTAAGCTCGGCTCTTTCTAAACTTTGGGAAGAGTCTGCGGATGAACGCGAATCGACGATTACTATCGCCATTTGAAAAAATTTATATGCTAATAACGAAGCCGGACTTAAGGCGACTTTTAGATTCGTTTTGGGAAGAAATATATTTAACGATTATTTCTCCGAAACGATGCTGGAATACCGAATTTTATTGGTTAATAAATAATTCATGTAATATGTTATAGCTTACATAGCACATTTTTAATTAACTTGTAATTTTAGAAGCTCGTTGACGGTCAATTTGCATGCACAACGGCCAGTAAAAGCGCCAAACATCCATAAAAAACGACTTATGATTATGTTTTGCAAATTCTGCGATGTGCATCGAAACACAACTTCCGACTTCCGTTTTATGCACTAAATCTCAACAAAGACAATAATTACAAATTGGCCTTTAATTAATCGTTCAATAAACACAGCGCGTAACGTTACCTACCTGCACTTAAAAGACGTTAAATAAAACCTTTATATTCTATCACACGGACATAAAAAAACGCAATACCATTTTTACGCAAACGAAATGTTTATGATCGATTAAAATCCGCATACTTTTTTTATCGTCAAACGCCCAACTAACAACATATAGTACACACCGACAAGCATTGTTTACCATCGAATTTCAATTTCGACGTGGGCCGATAGATAGCGCTGCTTTTGCGCAGTTTCGCCCCGCGCCATTACCAGGAGAATACTTTTCTATCTTGATTATTTACATGGGCGAGCGGCTCCCTATCGGTGGGCGGGCAGCTGGAGTAGGAGGAGGGGGCGAATGCAGTGACGCCGCACGGCAAGTTCGGCGAAGGGAAAATTCTCGTGATCTTGCCGGGCGCGCGTACGACTCCCTGGGTGCTCTTTCGGCGCGCCGAGAGAACTCCGAGCCCGGGAGAGAGAGAAAGAGAGGAGAGCGCGTAACACGCATTTTTATCAAACGTTACGACCCCTGAAACGACCCGGATGAAAACCAATATCTTACCGTCCCCGGAGAATTTGCTTTTTTTCCCTCTTCCCCGTTCCTTTTTTTGTACCTTCCGAGCAGTTTCTCAGTTCACGTTTTGTTTCTTTTTGCGTACTACGAGAGAAAAACAATTTGGATTTGCGAAAGTGCGGACCTTCGCTGAAGTGTAAAACATGATTTTGTAAAATAAATTTTTATGTTTCATCAATCTTTTGTAACACCTTCACGCAGAGAATTTAAGTAACTTCGAAATACTTTTGCTGTCTCAAAAAGCATTATTGTAATT
>JAPYZO010004169.1:998-12604 GCA_030522905.1 Torymus flavipes | reverse complement strand
TTTCAAAGGAAAAAATAAATTTTAAAGTGTATAATATAAAGAAATTTTCACACGCTCGCGGAGTCCTTTCTTTTTTTTTTACGCCAAACAGTTATCTCGCGCGCTTTTAATGCCGCATTCTCACTGTATATATAAATTCCTCCGCACCATTTTTTTTTTCATACAAATTTAATTAAAAACTAAAACCCTAGTCGATCCTCATTAAACGATCCTATTATACCCTGGCTATAGTATACACTTCACACGCAGATAAAAATCCCATCACGACTATTTTCTAACCACTTGAAAACCACTAAACTCAACGAATCGTTCCACAGACACACACATATAATACACATCCACGCAACGCTAAAGTGACACCACATTCTTTCCTCTGCGCACATCTTCGTTCCTCTTCCAAGAAGACCAACGACTGACACACATAATATATCCATATATACACAGACACACGCATACACACTCTTACAGGCGCCTCATAACTCCAAATTGAATTACTCCAAATCGCCGCGTGCTCGCGCGCTATAGCACACGTCGCGAGCGATAACAAACACACGACGACGACGACGACGACGTCGACTACTCCGGAATGTTTCTCTCTCTTTCTCTCTCTCGCTCTCTTGGCAAACAGCCGTGTAGCTTGTTTTTATGAACGACTCATTATCAAAATGGCACGTGAAGTGAACGCGCTCGCGGCGAACGGTACAGCTCTCGCGCACGGCGGCAGCAGCAGCAGCCCATGCAAAGTGGCCGAAATAACTGTGCCGCGGCGCCGCTCACTTTCGAAAAATTCTTCCCTGAATTTTCACATCCCGCACACGTATATATCGACAACAACCTAATCGTGTATATATATACCTATATATATATCAGACACAGGCTGGTATCATCGTCAGGTATACACACACATACCACGCGATTGGCGCATCTCTGCGGCACGGGAAATCGCGCGCGTGCGGAGAAAAAGAGAGAGAGAAATCGACGTGTTGTCGGGGAATCGAATCCTTGCGCTAGCCATGCTATCTATACGGTACCGCGAGCGCGAAGGAGAGAGAGAGAGAGAGAGGCAGGCAAGCCGGGCGCGGCGTTCCTCTCCGAGATGCCGAGCGTTCGCGCGCTCGCGAAGGAGGAGGAGGAGGACAAGTCCCGAGCGGTCCAGCAAGTCTCTCTCTCTCTCTCCTCGCGCGCAGCATTCACCGAATAGCCGCGCACGCACACGTCTAGTAGTAGTAGTAGTAAACCGCCGCCGCCGCTGCTCTCTTCCGCGACGACTATACACGTCTTTTCACCCGTTTTCTTTTTTGCGAGTAGGTAGGTAGGTAGGTAGGTGTACATACTGGTCGCGGGGTCTCTTCCTTATTACGGTTGTTACCCGATTGACGACGCGTCTCCTTGCGGCGGCCGCCGCCGCTGCTCCGATTTTATACACACAGTATACCCCTCTCCCCTCCTTTCTGTTTATACACGGCGCGAGTAATATATATATATAGTATACTTATATTATATACATATAGAGGGGTATTTACATAAGTGGCGCGCGAACTCACGCGGCCGTGGTTGAATGACACGCGCTCGCGGGCCGCTCCTCGCGCGCGGCTCTCTCGCGGAATTCGAATTTTAGGCGGCTCGGTGGGGGTACGTACGTACGTATATATCTATCTATCTATCCACAGAACAGCAGCACCTGTTGAGCTCTCTCTCGAGGAGATAGACTCGCGCGCGCGCGCGCGCCAATTTCTCTCGCTCCCCCTGCTTCCTCGCGCGTGTGCTGCTGCTGCACGGGAGAGGCTTTCTCTCCGAATCGTTAAATGTCGCGCACTCTACGTGCACCTATACGCGCCATATATATATATATATATATACTCACTCACCTCGTCAGGTCGTCCCGCGCTGCTGTGCCGCTTCCGTGCGCCCTCGTGTTGTATGCTGCTGTTACCGCTTCAGGAGCAAAACACACTCCCTCATACAAACATGCGTGCGAACTACGTGTGCGTATGTGTGTGTGTATACTCTCGGCGCGGCGTGTCCGCTAAGGAATGCACGCTCTTGCTGAGGAGAAGGAACCACCACTCGTGGATTATGTGTTATGCTTGTAGCTCATATACAACACATGCGCGCACTATCTGCTCCGAAACTGTGTGTTGCTGCTGGAATCAATCCGCCGGTTAGTCGCTCCTGCTGGTATATTATGGTATAGGTTTATATACAGGTTTCGCAGTTTGCTAGGAAGACGAACGCGCGGGCGCGCAGCGTCACGCGCGAGAGAGGACGCGAGGAGGTCGCGCACGCATACACACACTATATTTTGCTCTGCTATGTTTTCTAGTCTGCACACGCACTAGGTGAGTACTTTGGCGAACTAAGGTGCCGGAGGGTTGGTAAGTTATGTGGGACCACCACTGATGCGTGCTACTTGCTCCGGTATATCGTGCGATGCCTGCTCTGATACTTAACACACGCGCGCGCACACCGCAACTCACTCGCCGGTCGAATACTGTACACACACTCGCGCTCTCTCTCTCTCTCTCTGTCTTTCTCGTTCTCCTCCTCGGCGACGCGTATACGCAGCGGCGACGAGAGACTACTGCCGACTTGGAGCACAACCAGCCAGCGGAGCTCTCCGAGCAGCAGCAGCAGCACTTGCCTGGACTCACACACCAACGTATGCATATACACGTATACGTATAATACACAGAGAGTGAGAGAGAGAGAGACGTAGTGTGCGCAGAGGGGATCGAGTTCTCCAGCGCGCAGCCATTCCATTCCATCCCCTCCTCGTCGTACTTATATACCGACGACGACTACACTCCAGTCGCGCGAGCGAGCCGAGCGGCAAGGCAGCGCGAGAGAGTAGCAGTCCCACTTCCCACAGTCCCAGCTAGGCGCGCGGCCGCGACGTATAGGTTTTACATAGGATTTATAAGATTGAAGAAGAAGAGGGTTTATATATGTGGGTATGTCGATCGGGCTTCCCGATTTCCCGAACGATGCTCCGTGTATATTTATGTATATATATATACGATAGATGGGCGAGGATGGAAACGAGTTTTCGACACGGTACACGGAGATTCTTTTTTCCTCCGTTTTATTATGATTTCTGGTTTTTTGATTTCGATTGTTTGAGGGAGAGAAAGAGAGAGAGTGGACAGTGCGGTTATACACGCTGTGGGCGGGGAACGAGTTCAGAGACTCACGGGTCCCCTGTATAGGTGTATATATGTTTTTATATATACGAATAGCCGTGAAAGATTGGCTTTTATCGGTTCTGTATCATAATATTGGATTTGGGAACACGCTTTTTTCGAAAGGATACTTATATCCCGAGGAATTTATCGTGAATTGTGTGACAATGTTGTGGTACAAAAAACTAGAAGATTAATAGTTATATCGGGTTTAAAAGCGCGTATAAAAGAAATCTCTTGTCAGCCTTTATCTTTTGATAATTTAAAATACACATTTTGTGGTGTGGTATTGCAAAAAAAAAATCGACAGGTTATATTCAGTTTTAATCCGAATTCCACACAAATTAAAATATCACCATCCAACAAATCCTTCTCAAGACACTTTCCTCTATATCGATGCCATCTCACTTCCATCACCCCTATAATAATAAAACAATTTTCATCATTATCCAACCAACGCAACCAACCGTCTCGTTCTCCAACTCATCCTCTCTCCGCTATCCTATCCCCCATCTAACACCCGTAGCTCCCGTATACTTACTTACTTAGCTATCCTCTACCACCTACACTCGGACAGGTAGTCATGATCTCCGGTCTTTAAACCCAATGGCCCACCAATTACGGGCATCGTGTCGCCGAATCCCCGAGCGCCGCGGGGGGTGCACACGCGCACTCAATAGGTATATATATATAATGCTGCACATCATGTGGGATGGGCGCAGTATGCGGGTGCCCGAGAGAGAGGAACTACGCCCGAACGGTCGAAAGGAAACGAGCGCATGAGTGCGTGTATGTATGTGTGTGTAAGTAGGTATGTGATTTTAAGGATTCGTGCGCGGGAGATTGATCGGTATTTTTTTTTGGGCTTGGAGAGAGAAAGGGGAAAAGTGTGTGCAATCGCGTTCGGCGATTCTTCGCGAGCCGCTGCCGACAACGACTTTCCTGCGCTCGCGTGGATTGAATGTTTAAGGTGTGGAGGTGCAGAGGATCGGTTTTCATCGGCGAAGGAGTGTGCATCACGCGGCGGGTGAAACTTCGCGGAATGATGTGATTGACATTTATATTCGATTGTCTCCTTTTGAAATGTTGGATTTTTGCCTGGAAGTATAGGTAGTATAGGCGAGATTTACGAAGCGTTTTTAAGGAAATTTTGGTATAGACTGCGTGAATTAAAAATGACGTTTTATAAGCTATTTATAATCTTACTTATAATGGATGATGTTGGATGTAAAATAGCGAATTATTTCTACATCGTGACGATAAAAGAGATGATAAAATGATAATGCCTAGAATTTTATTTTATAGCGCATTGAAAAGAGTTTGTAGTGCAAAACTTGAATGATAATAAGGCAATTACAAAGTGTCGGCTGGCAATAAGGATAAAAATGAGACCGCGCATTGGCGAAAGTTGAAAAAAAAATCGGTCAGCGATCGCGAACAAGAGATTGATTTTAACTTTTATAGTTAAATATGAAATCGTCTAATTATTGCAGTATTAAATATTTTATTTTCTCTTATAAATAAAAGATTGATTTACTAATGTGATAATAATTAGGATTTAATTATGAATCATATATAATCATTATTAAAAAAGTTTATTTGATTAATTAGTATTTAATTACCTATAAACTAAAATAATTAAATCTAAAATGCATAACTATATCGACGGTATTAACATTTGTCGCTAAAATTTATATAGACTATATCGATAGATTATCATAACTCAAGAATTCTGCATTACCGACCTTACTAATTTTCATATTACAAAGACCATTTCGCAAAAATAGTAATGTTTCCTAGAACTTACTTTATCCTTTTTTCCCCTCTACAATGCATAACCATACGAAACCTTGTAACACAAACGTTAACAGGACATTCTATTCAAAACAGATAAATCTTTCGCGCGCTTCGTAGTGAGAGCGCGCGTAACCGTTCCGATTGGCTGACCTTTTTCTCCTCGCGCGCAGCTGTTCCCCTCTCCGCGCATCTCATGCACGCGCATGACATTCTCTCTCCCGATGCGCGAGGGAAAAACCAGAGAAAAAATAAAAAGGCGGAGAGCGAGGAGATTGTGCTGCTGTGACAGTAATGCGCTCGCGCAACACTAGTAACGATGCTGCGTTTGCTTTATTTGAACTGCTAACCGCTCAAGCGTCAATGAGAGGCGAGAGCTAGTAAAGAGCGGAGCAAGTATGTGATACGGTGCAGTTTGACGTTTTCACCTTCTGTTTCTAAATCACGGCTTTTTTGTTTTCGAGCTGTAACTGTAACTGTACTCACTTACGTACCTGCCCACGCACAGTGCCTTTCACTCTTCGTTCTTTCACGGTTTGTTTACTTACGGGCCTCTTCATTGTGATCTCGTGTGTGTGCATGCGCGCGGTAAAGGAGGTATTTTTGTAAAGCTTCAGTAATTTTTTGTCGAGTAAATATGAGAACTTTCCGTTTTCATTGTTGAATGAAGTCAGTCAAATAAGATCACATGCAGTCTCATATTAGTTTTTATTTATAAAAAAAGTTGGTAAATATAACAAATGATCAAATTTGCAAAATGCTTGCACAACTCTGGATTTTTTCACACACAACATGCACAGTATTGTGTCCTTTTTATTTCAATTTTTATTTGTGGTAAGTATTGTTCGATTGGGATTTGAAATGTTCATAATATATTTATAATTGTATATTTTTTATGATTTCAAGTTACCAACATAAGAAATGGAGCTTGCGTTATACCTGAAGCTAGTCAAGAAGGTCCACTACGTTCTTTTGAAAGTTACGAAGATGTTATTATGTTTCATTATAATGTACCAAAGCAAGTGCTTCGTGCAACCTGGCAATTTTCAGCATTTACAGATAATAGCAAGTGCCCGCAAAGAAAAGTCAATATGTAAGTAATCTGACCACTAACTTTTATAAAATAATTTTCATGAAAGATTTAATAAGTGTCTTATACATGGTTTTAGATTTTTAAAATGGGGAAGTTATCCTGTGATTGTACCAAACAATGCCACATATCCACATAATATGTATATAGATAGTAATCATGCAGTACAAGTATCTGCTGTGACAGCTTTTGAACCAAAATCCATGGTTCTTCTTCCAATTTATGGTCCAGAGCCTGGTGATTGGTTTGTTGGTGCTTATTTATCTCCCTGGGATCAAGATGTACATCAAAAAGTCAGTTGTCACCCTTTATTCTGGTAAAAAGATAATTTTTCATTTGCAATAATGATTGCATTTTTACAGGGACTTGGACATGAATGCCATTATACTCTAGGTTCAGTAGCAATATGGTCAGAAACAACTGGTTTACTGAATATTCCTTTAAATTATCAAAAAATTATAAAAACAGCTGAAACAATTTCATATTACAAGTATGATTATATTTGATATTGTCTATATTTTCTATAATTAATCTTTATCATACATTTTTAATTCAAATAATTGTTTTGCAGAATATACATTCCATCAGATACATGGAGTTTTCAAGTAGATATTTGGGGTTGCAATTTCACAATAAAAATTCCTCCACATTTTCATGATTTTCATGATACATGCATAAAAAATTTAGCTTTAAGAGGACGAGCTCTTCCTTATTATAATCATTCAAACCCAAGTTCTATTGGAAATTTGACAACAATGGATTCATATACCTTTTCAGAATTTTCTCCTTTCCAAGATGAGTGGTACTACCTGATGGTAGTATCTAGCAGTGCAATAACATTTAATATTAAAGTCACTACATTTGGTAAGCCAGAATGATAATATATTTTTAATAATAAAAAAATTATGAAATAATAATTTATTGAATCAATTTACTTTTAGATTGCCCATTAAGAACAATGGAAGAAATTTTTATTAATCGTATGTTGGATATACCACTTTACTCTAAAGGATTTAATGAATTTCATTTGAAAAGTTTGAAAGAAAAAGTCCTGCAGTATTCTATAAATGCAAGTGAAGTCTATAAAGAACCAATATTTAACAATATAAATGAATCTTCTCTAGAAATTAATAGTAATTTAAGTTCATGCATTCCAAGATATGAACTTGTTCGAATAAAATATCCAAAAATGTTCTCTGGTGATTATTTGTTACGGGTAAGTTTATTATTTCTTTGAATGATATTTGATTTAAAAACATTTTTTTTAATTAATCCAAATATTTTTAGAGTGGTGAATGGCTCACATCATGGTTAACTTTAACTGATACGTATCCAGTTATTGCTCAGTTTGATATACTGCCATTGGTTGACATTGGTGGCACACTCAACTTTAATTTAACTCTTGAAATGGACCAAGTAAGTAAAATCATAAAATTTTAATAAAAAATTTAATTTGAACTTGATTCAAATTTTTGATGATTTTCAGAATTTAAGTAAGCAGCAAGTAGATGTAACTGTTTGTATTAATCGTGGAAATATACCTAAACAAGAAGATGGATATATAAAATGTGATAATAAATATATGATTTTGGAATTGTCAAACAATGGCACCATCAATGCTAGTCTTTTAATTCCTTATCCGCAGCCAGATATGTGGTATATTGCTTTTCAAGCAGTTTGTTATGTTAATAGGTAATTCACTAGTTTCTAATCATTACAAAAAATTTACATTAAAATTTTTTAAATCCACTAAATTTTTTTATTTAACTTTTTTATAGTCAACTAGTTCATTGTGAAATGGAACATATATTAGTATCTTTAAATGTCAAATTGCAAGCTTGTGTGTTTGAAGAAAATAATTCTTGTGGTCAATATGGTGTTTGTGAAGAAATTCACAAAGGATTACTTTACTATAGTGCTTGTAAATGCTTTGGAGGTAAAAATTAATTTCCAAATTATACTTATTTTCAAGAAAATATTCTAGAAGGACTTACAAAATTTGTTTATGATTATTTAGGTCGAGAAGGATGGGGATGTACTGATATATCCAATGCTCTTTCTGAGTTTTTTCTCTTACTGGGAATTCTAAGTTTAACTTTAAGTAATTTATTTTTTATACCAGCTATGTACATGGCCTATAAACGAAAATTTTATACAGAAGGATTAATATATTTTTGTACAATGTTATTTTCTGCACTGTATCACGTTTGTGATCAACAATTTACTTCTTATTGTATTGCCAACTATGAAGTAAGTATGATTTTCCACATTATAAATTTATTAGTCTTTTTAAATTTGATTTTTCAACATGTCAACTTAACAATTTAATCTTATGTAGGTGCTTCAGTATTGCGATTTTTTCTTTGGAATACTTGCATTTTGGGTTACCTTAGTAGCTATGGCTGAAATATCAGTGCAATATGAATCTTTTTTTTATATGCTTGGAGTTATTATTATTACATGTGGAGTGCAGATTGATAAAACTGGACTCAATAGTACTTTAATACCTATGATTATTGGAGGCAGCTTACCAGTAAATATTACAATTTTATTTACTTTTATTAATTTATTAGAGTAATAAAAGCTAATTTTATTTTTATTTATGCAGCTTACGTCGTATGGGTTGTATTGTTATGAAATGAAAAAAATGATGATGCCGAAAAGGATTGTGAAATTAATTATTGGTCTTTTATTAGCTGTAATCGGTATTTTATTATATTCTTTGATTGAAACGGAATCTAATTATCAGGTGAGTAGATTCATCAACCAAAAAAATGACATTACCGAAACGTGAAACTAATAATCTTTTTTTTCAGTTTGTGCATAGTGCGTGGCACGTGATCATAGCGCTATCTTTAATATTTTTGTTACCTTCCATGAAAGAAGACCAAATTTTAAGTCGTCAACCTGCCAATGACTTATTGAATTGCAAAGCAGAATCTCCTGAAGAATCTCTTTTAAGTATTGACTCTATTATCCAGCAAAGTAATCCTCTAGTTGCTGATGTTAGCTAAAGCTCCCTATTTTCTATGACTTAATATAATGATATACATAGATTGTAAATAGTTTATAAGACTATATTTTTTATATTTCTACATGAGAAAGTAGGTATTGAAATATACCTACTAAAACGCTTAAAAGCCAAAAATAACGAGTATTACATACAATATATGAATATTTAAATTTGATACTACTTAACTTGTATTTTTTTTAAATCGAACCATCCTAAAAGTTTCTTTTAAAATAATTGAATTACTTTAGTTTAGTTAAGCTAATAAGATAAAAATGAAATAATGTTTTGCTAATTTTATATCAATTTATTTGTACAAAAACGCGATTATAAAAAATCTTTATTTATAGATATATTAAAATCTTGATAATGATTAACCTTTTGTATTCAAATATTTTGATGGTATCTCAAACTGAATGTCACAATCTCCCAGCCAATCAGATGCATTGATTAACATTTTACGCAGTCTCGTCAAGTAGTTATTATAAATGTCTGGTATTAAAACATCCTCTGATTGTAATAATTTAACTTGATCCAGAGCCACTCCCTGCTCTGTACCTTCTAAGGAACATAACTTGATTTCATCATAAAAAATTTCCCAAACCTATAGTACCATTTAGAGACAAGAAATAGAAACACTCATAAATAATGTAGCTATATATAATTTGGATAAACTAACTAAATATACCTGTGCCCATTTGTCATGTAAAATATCTTGGAATCCTTGCCGCTCTTTGAACTTCGACAAAGTATACAACGTTTCAATGCCCATTTCCACATTTTCCACATCTCGAAATAGGTCGTTCAAAAGATTTTTAATAGTATTTTCCAATTCCGTAACTTCGCATCGAAAGTTCGACATATCCTCAAACCACTTTGTTCTTTGGATATCCAATGCGTAATCACAGCAGACTCGCATTTCGTTCATTATTTGCGAAAAGTATTCTTTCACGTTTGCATACTGCATTTCGTGCTGATTTCCTTTTGTTCCTCCCAAGTTAATCTTGTTCAAACTAAAACGTATGAAATGCATTTATTCGTTTTATCATACAAAATTCATTTTGACTTGCAACATACCTGCCGTAAATTAATATCGTATCACAGATTTCTGCAACATCTTGACATCTTTGCTCGAAAGCGTTAATACAATTGAACACAGTATCTTTATTAACTTTCCAGGCATCATCGCTCGACAGACAACTTTCAATGATCTAAAAAAAAAAAAAATCGTACTAGGTATAATGATGTACAACAGAAAGTTTTCACCTAACTCTTGTCAATCAAAATAATAGAATCGTTTTCTCTACTAAATAAATCTTTGACTACCATAATGAACTCACGCTATCATAAATCTTGGAGTACGAATCGCAACAAGACATGCATGTTTTCAGACTTTCCGAGCACGCTTTCGGGTCGTCAAAAATCAGCTGCAAGTTGACATTACCTTTACACATTTTAACCACGTGCACACTTATGGAACATAGTAATCTCTCTATATTCTTTCTATTAAAACAAAAAAATTAAAACTCACTTATTCTAAAGCTCAAACGAAACTAACATTATCATCATCTTACAGTTCATTATAATACGTCGATTCGGTCCACACGAACCGAACAATGTGCAAAATCTTCGGCATACAATCGTCAACCAATTTCGGCTCCGCGAGGCCCTTGCAATTTTCAAGTACAATGTCAAGGTAAGACAAGTTCGATTTAGCCTGCTCCAAAGCCTTCTTCACCCCCGTCACGAGGACCTTCAGGTCGTTAATACTTGTTGACTTTATTCTCCTCAGCTGCTTTATAATCGCCTTCACCTGCTCGCTGTCGAGCTGCTTCGATATGCTCGCCAGATTCTCGTCTAAAAATCATAAACCCACTCATCGCAAAACGAAACCCAAACCTAAAGATCTTATACTTGCCACGTACATCTACTCTGCCAGTACTCGAACTCGCGGCTGACACAGTGCAGCTCGTCGCTCGCCAGCGGCGCAACCAGCAGAGCCTCGCGTATCTGCCTAATCCACGTCTTTGCCACCTTCTCCAGTCGATTGATCAGTAGCGCTTGCTCTTCCAGGCGTTTTATTCTCTCGCCACCGAGCTCTAAAGTCTGCGTTTTTTCTTCGTTCTCAGCGCTGTGGGTTATTCCCTCCCATGGAATATATAATACAAGGATGCCCATCGGCTTGTACGTCACGTCGATAGCGCGCGTGATGAAGTCGTTCAAGTTCGAGAAGATCTCATCACGCATGACTGTTGCGATAGAGTCAAGGATTTTTTTAATATTTTTTTAGAGATACAGGATGATGTGTGATGTAATGTTTCGTTGGAGGTTCTCTTAAGTGACATAGTTTAGACAAGTTTTATCGGTTTCTGCGACTAGATTTTTTTTGCAAATGAGAGGGAAAACTGTTATCGCGTTTCCGTGTAGACCTGTTTCCTGTATATTTGCTAGGAAATTTGTAATTCAAGATAAGTCTCGTTCGTATCAAGTTCAATGAATCTCGTTCATGAAGATATTTTTAAAATTGTTGACG